>JARQOC010001316.1:0-43896 GCA_033576535.1 Allobates femoralis
TTTGTGGGTGTGTGTGGTGCGTGTGGTGAATGTGCCTGCATGTATTGATGTGAGTGTGCTGCAAGTGTGAGGTGTGAGTGCATATGTGGTGCGTGTGTTTGTGATGCTGTCCATGGTCCTGAAGGACCGCGGCCAGCATTTGTCGGGGAATTCAAGCTCGCCGGCTGTCAAAAGCTGGCGAGTTTGAATGTCCCACCAGGCACATACAGTAATAATCATCCTGCCCCCCTGTGACAGCGGTGCAAGATGATTAATATAATGTGCTTTAATAGTCATGTCAGCATGTGTCCTGAGACTGTCCAAGCTCCTGGACACATGCTGAGGTCATAAATGGCCAAATGTGTGTTGCATGTCTAAAAATCTGCAAAGCCGGTAATTGTCGGCTTTGCAGTGTCATTTCTAAACTCCTGCTGCTCCTGTCAGTGAACAGCGTTAATGTACGCTGTCCAAGGTCCTGAGTGCTGAAGCAATCAGCACAGGCAAACTACTGTGCTGATTACTCAGCTGTTCAGGACTCTGGACAGCGTACATTAACGCTGTTCACTGACAGGAGCAGCAGGAGTTTAGAAATGACACTGCAAAGCCGACAATTACTGGCTTTGCAGATTTATAGGCATAAAACACACATTTGGCCATTTATGACCTCAGCATGTGTCCAGGAGCTTGGACAACCTCAGGACACATGCTGACATGACTGTTAAGGTACCGTCACACGCCGCAATCTCGGCTGGCGATATGTGGCGATCTAACGTGCGCGCTCACGTTTTTCATGCTCTCCTCAGATCACCGATGGCGGTATCACACGCCGCAATTTCGTGCTGAAGCTAAGGTGATGTGTCGCTCCGGAAATCGCCTCCCCTATAGCGGAACCAATCTTGCCTAATTCCATCGCCGCTTCACACGCCGCAATCTCAAAGGCAATGTGGGCGTACATGTTCAGCACAGCGAGGAGATAGGTGTGCCACAGTGGTGTATACTGCGCCCCATACACGCTCATTGGACAACGCAACAGCGTTACGATTGGTCAGCCTGCTCTGGGAGGCAGGCTAATACATGACGCCATTGTCTATCGGAGTTTGCACTGAGTTTGCGGACAGTTGTGTAGCTGAAGATGTGTGTGGTGCTGAACGGACAGCTCTTCAAATATAGCGCCCTGTCAACTGACAGCCAATGGGAACACAGTAGCCCACCCCAATCATCTCAGACGGGGCGCGGACTACAGCTTGCTGAGGCACGCCTACGGGAAATCATAGACAATGCTCTTTCCATCATTATCGCCCTGGCACACGCCACAACACAGAAATATCGCCTTAACGATTGCGGCTGACTACTCAGCACTGTTCAGAAATCAGGTGGCAGCTGAGGGGAGATTTATCGCCGTGAAATTCCAAAATCACACGCCGCAACCGTGAAGCAATTTCACGGCGATTGCTCTGGGGCGACTTTGAAGCAATTTGCGCAGCACACTTGTGCGAATATCGCACCGTGTGCTGTATGGGGGCGAGAATTTCTCTCCCCCATACACTTGCATTGCGCTCATGCATGTCAGAATCGCATGCAGTCGCAGCATGCTGCGACTGCACTCGCTTCTGACTCGCAATGCGAGTTAGGTTCGGGGGACTCGCACCAGTGTGCCCTGCCTGATAGGGAAAGACTGGTTTGAGTGCAATGCGAGTTTTCCTCACATTGCACTCGCGCGAGTCCCTTGCCCAGTGTGCCTTCAGCCATAGGGCTCAGGCACACATCAGTGAAACTCGTCCGAGTTTTCTGTGCGGAAAAATCGCATTGCTCTCGGACCAATGTTAATGTCCGAAAGCACATTTACGAGTCTCATACGCTTTTTCCGCATCCAATTCCCGGATTGCGAGTCAATCGCAGCATGTTGCAATTCTATGCGAGTCACGGACGAGACTCGCCAATGCAAGTCTATGGGTCCGACAAAATACACGGAATGCACTCGGACCAGACTTGCACCATCCGAGTCTGATGCGAGTTTTAATTGATACATTACCATTCTGTAGCTCACACAACTGTACAAAATACACCGGTAAATGATTATACAGTAAATAACTGCTGAGGAAAAAAACGGATTGCATTCGGACAGCACTTGCAAGCCACACTGGCCAAAAGTCAGATGACACTGAGAACCGGAGCATTTTTAAACTCAGATGTGTGTCCATACCCTTAAGGTACCGTCACACGCGGCAATTTTGCTAGCAATTTCACTAGCAATTTGCTGGTTGCAGTGAAATCATGGACACATTGTTCTATTTTGTTGCTGTGTACAAATGGAACAATGTCTCCATGATTTCACTGCAACCAGCAAATTGCCAGTGAAATTGCTAGCAAAATTGCTGTGTGTGACCTTTAGGGTACCGTTACACGGCACAACATTGCATGCAATTTCACTTGCAACTTACTGGTTCCAGTGAAATCATGGACACATTGTTCTATTTTGTTGCTGTGTACAAATGGAACAATGTATCCAAGATTTCACTGCAACCAGCTGCAACCAGTATGTTGCAAGTGAAATTGCATGCAATGTTGCGACGTGTAAAGGTACCCTTATGGTACCTTTACACGCCGCCACAACAGGATGGATACCAACGGCAACTTGACGTGCACGAGCACGGCCGAACGGTTACCAACGGGAACCGCACCCTCTATACACGCCGCCACAAGGTGCGCTACGCTACGCTACATCTACAGCTACATACATCGCCGGGTGTCGCAAGTAGCCGTCTGTAGCTCAGCGTACCAGCTTTACACACAGCCACCACAGAGTGATCTGGGAGCAACAAAGGCAGGACGTAAAACAAATAGGCGTGCCACAGACCTGTACGCCGCGCCCAAACCACAACCATTGGCCAACACTACGGAGTTGTGATTGGGCACGACGGAAAGGGCGGATGGCCGAGACGTGCCGTACTAGTGAACGGAGTGTGGCACGGAATAAGCGCTTGTGACATGGCGGAGCCTGGCGAATGCATCCAAATCGATGGTAATGGGTCACGCTAGAGCGGTGGCCAGTCACATATCCCGTGTGTATTAAAGTAGCGGTCCGGGGCTATGTGTGCGTAGTACAAGTGTTTGCCGTGTCACGCACGATCAGCGCTTGTGACAGCCGCGTGTGCAGATTGAACTGAGGTGCGTTTGTGTGCCACACATTAGCGTCTTACAAAAGACAGTATGTGCGTTTTCTGTCAAAAATCTGTGACAACTGTGGCGAAGTATGTGTATGTATACAGGCTGAATGGGGTTTAATATATGTGCTGACAGATGTGAATGTAGTGGAACAGCTTCCAAGGCACCAAGTCAAAGATCTGTGTGACAGTGTATTAGCAAACACCTGACAAGAATATGTCCTGCATCAATGTGCTGTGTGCAGGGGACCCTCTGCCTACAACAAAATAAAGGATCATGTACGCACAATGGCCACAAACACTGTTGGGCAAAAGACTTTCAGAAAAACATGGCTACCCACACATATTGTGTGCACAATCCCAGCCAATAGGTGGCTATGACATCCCAGGCCCCCACCCAACCCTGCATCACATTGCCCTCCTCCACCAAGTAATCAGGCTCACACAGATGATGTTGGATCCAACAGAAAAAGGTTTAATATATTGCATGAATCTTGACCTTGTCTTGTGCAAACAAAATATACATGAAGTAAAAACATTGTAGAATTCAAGAGCAGGTGACATTAATCAGGCAAATTCAATGGATAAGCAAATCACCACACATTGCAAACTGTGCATGGAAAAAATACTAAAATAACCTAAACTAACTAACTAAATAACTACATAATGAAAACTCATGCACATAATGCAAACAAAGAGAATGGAAAAGGTCAACCAAACATTAAAGGGGTGCAGCTAACCTGCTGTCACCTCCATTGAAAACACAAAAAGCAACTCCCAGAGCCAGCCACATTATATGGCCTGGTCCTGCCAGCTCACTGCACCAGACCCATTGAAGTAGGAGCAGTAAGCTTCTCTACTGTCCCTGGCCTCCTGCCGAGTGCGGCCATGGCTCTGCGGCTGGAGTGGCACAATCACATGGGCCTCATCACGCCAAGACCCTGGACGGAGCTCCCCTGTTGTAGCGTCTGGATTATCTACATAACCTCCTGGCGTGTATGATGCCCTATCCCTACGACGCAGGAAGTTATGTAGCACACAGCAGGCCACCACTACCGCCTCAATAGACTCCGGTTTCATATGTATAGGTGTATGAAAAATCCGGAATCTATTGGCCATTATCCCAAACGCATTTTCAACTACACGGCGGGCCCGGGATAGCCGGTAGTTGAAAATGCGTTTCTCAGAAGTAAGGGCCCTCTGGGGATATGGCCGCAGTAGGTGTTCCTGAAGTGGGAATGCTTCATCCGCCACAAACGCAAAGTTGAGATGTTCGGTCGTGTGCTCATTTGAGGGTAAGTTTAGCCCACCATTCCCTAGTAGTGTTGCCAAGGAGCTTAGGGCAAACACCCCCCCATCTGAGTTGCGACCAGGCATTCCAACATCCACGTAGAGGAACTCATAGTTGGCATCTACTACAGCCATGAGGATTATACTACAATACCCTTTGTAATTGTAATACAAAGAGCCAGAGTGGGCAGGTTTGGTAATCCTCACGTGCTTACCATCCAATGCCCCGCCACAGTTGGGGAAGTTCCACCGGGTTTCAAACCCTTGGGCCACTTCCAGCCATTCTGCAGCGGTTAATGGCATTTTCATGTAGGCTGGCTGCAGAGCTCTCCAGATGGCCCAACACGTTTCAGGGATCAGGCGGCTCAGCAGGGGCAGGGAGACACGTGACACGTATGTGAGGGATGTCATGGACTGCCCTGTAGCCAGGAACCGCAAAGTGATCGCCAACCGCTCAGCAGCTGATACTGCTGGCCGCATTATAGTGTCCTGACGCGCTATCATTGGCCCTACACGCTCCAATAGGAAGGTGAAACAGTCCTCGGGCATACGGAGATAGTTTCGGTAATCATCAGGACTGTTAAGCTCCAGCTCCCGCAACAGCTGCATGTGGCCCCGGGTTTCCCGCCTCAGAAGCCAATCACGGGTCCACATCCGCCGCTGTCTGCGCCTCATCAACCTTTCATACCGATCCTGATACCACATTTGCTCTTCCACCAACGCAAGAGCCACGATAACATTGCGGTCATGGATATTCTGCATCCTCAATATCAGCACCTGTAGATGTGAAAGCACAACATGAGTACATAGACCAAAATGTGTGCAAGTCAGCAGGTTCAGCAACCCACACCTCTTTTCCATTACACACTATAGCCAAGAGGATGGGATCTCTCGTGTGGGCCCAAAACACAACCCGGAAGCAAGGACGGCAAACACCCAGTAGTCACCCCAAACAACATGGCACACGGCGATTGAGAGTGGCCTCCTCTACATCAACGTCAATGGGAGCTCCCAAAATTCACACATCTGCACCTAGGTGAGTTAGAAAGGGACATGTGTCACCAATAATGTTGGTCAAACAGGTCCCATAATCCATTACACAGCCCATAATGTCAATTGATTACAGTAAAAATGAGAAGAATAACGAATGTGACGTACCCCGATATGGAAGGTTGAGGAAGGCTACATGAACCAAACCACATTGCACATGACTGCGGATGGTTACCCATGGTGTAATTGGTTTTTGAAGGTGTCATTTTAAATACACATGTATGCCATGTCTGGCGCCCAACACCTCAAAGCCCTGTGTCATCCCATTCCCGTTGAACACAGTCTCCATTGGCCACAACCAGTATGCAGAAATCGATCCAGTCGACATGAGTGACACAGTTCCGTCTACAGTCATGCATCCATTCTCCTGTATGTTGTCTGCAAACAAACACAGCAATGTATCTCAACAAAAGTGTCAAGGCCCACACAAAATGCCGTATCCTAACCCACACACTACACTATATGTCGTCCCCAAAAATACAAACCCCTATATCGGCCGCTACACCAGTCTCCGGCGCTCTCCAAGAACATCAACATATGCACCCCACCCTGCGCCAATTCCATGTGTGTCCACAAAAACTTACCTAATGGGTCTGGCCAGCAAGCGTAATGTTTGGCGGGATGGGCAACTTTTAAAGGGCCGGCAACCTATCACGATTCAGCGATCTCCACCAATTAGCGGAAGGCAAATCCGCACCCAGGTGCCCCTTCAGGATGTGCATTATTGTGTCCGCTGTGATTGGTGTCCCGGACTATAAAGGCAGGTCAATGGCCACTGCTCCGTGTCCAGACGTCGATGTGCATTGAGCTACTGGTGTCCTGTTTGACTTCTGTTGCTCTGACGGTAAGCCTCTTTAGCGGTTTGTAAGAAAATGTAATGAACGCAGCTGGTTCTGGAACAGGCAGCTTAGGCGATGTGTGTATGGCCATGTTTGAAGCGGCATGCAAATATTGAACACGTAATATTAAATATGTGAACCTTATTCTGTGTCGCCCAGTAGCCAGGTAGTGCCTCTACTTATATAGTGTAAGTATGTATTGCACCTTCTGCTTTTTGGCAATGGTAAAAGAGCACGGTGTTATTTCTTTGGCTGGTACTTCACATCAACATTTCAGGGGTGGTAGAATTGTGGCGGACATTCCAGGGATGTTGGGTACATGTGTTAAAATGGGACTTCCACGTCTGGAGGAACACCTACATGATCATCTGGGTGCACATTACATGTAGTATGTGCAGTGTTGCCACACACCCAGCCCGCCTTTCTCATATAGTGACCCCTTACCATTGTGGACACTGGCCAGGTACTAGTTAGCACACAACGTGTTAGGTCACATGTTGCCCTCTACAGGTATGTACGCACACACCGTGTCAAGGTGTGTTGCAATAGGTACATTGGGGACTTAAATCATGTTTGAAACATCTGTAGGTGGACACCGATATCCGGTGCTTGAGATTGGCTGCATACATGTGTTTGAGTTAGTAGCGGTCTGAGATTGAGAAAATGGCACACTCATGGCCAGTTTCACTCCACAAAATAGCTGCATAGATGATCACTGTAGAAAGTTAATGATGATGTGTATGATTGTGGCAAGTTTTTAAATGTCGGTATGCCTTGTGTTGTGACTGTGTTCTTTTTGTTTTAATTTTTCATCGGCAGATGCCGAGGGGTACTGTGGAATTGGAATCCCAGCTTCTCACGGAGTATCAGCGGCACGAATGTTTGTGGCGCAGCTCGCTGCCCGAATATAAAAATCGGGCAGCGAGGGCCGAGGCCTACAGGAGTCTTGTGGCTCTGGCAAATCGCTTGGAGCCAAGGGTAGGCAAGACGTGGGACCAGCCTATGGTGGCACTTAAGATCAAGAACATGAGGTCGGCGTTCATGCGGGCTCACATTCAGTACCAGCGTCGTCGCTCAGGGGCTGGAGCAGAGGAGGTACCATCACCTACCCTATGGTACTATCCCCTCTTCACCTTCATCCTGGGCGAGGTTCGCCCGCATCGAACGACCACCAACTGCCCCGTTGCTGCGTCCCATGTAGGCCCGGCTGCATCACCACCTGCGCCACAGGAGGTGGGTAATTGTGTGACAGTGGTGGGCCACAATGGTTCCTTCACATGTGTGTTTCGATAAATCCTTCACACCAAATGTGTTGCCATATTTACCTCCTTGCTGCGGCACACCTTGGGGTGTCAATCTATCTGCCCTCCTTCCATGACTTACCAGACTTTTCTATTCTATGCTTCCAGCCGTATTGCAATGTTGCTTCTTCAACAACATCTTGGTATGTTTAGGTTAGTTATTTAAGGGTTTCAAGATAGCAGGTGGTTTGTTCTCAAACAGCCACATAGTACCATGTAGTAAATGGTGCTGTCTCACATGTGTGTTGGCTTTGTTGCCAGTGGGTTAAAGGTAATTGAGTGAGGGGTGGATTCTCACCATAAAGGAGTCCTAATGGGAAGGTGCCCAATATGTGTCATTGGCCAGCACAGCCCCCAGTATCAAGGTGTTGTGGTGACATGTCCTAATATTGGATTACGGCTACGTGACAAACAACTAATTATGTATTTAGCTGAGCTCCTGGAATGGTCGAGGTGAGTGTACAGGAGAACCACTGGTGTTGGGGTCTTGAACCTTATTTGCTTTACTGTGTTATTCCTCATTTTCCATTCTGGTAGTTGGGCTTGCTGTGTGTGGGAGTGGTATATAGAGTCCTGTTGTGAATGTATACAGTTGATATTGCCTCCACTAATGGTTTTTTTTTTTTATTTTTTCCCCACCCACAGGCCCCAGAAGAGGACGGCTCCATTGCCGAGGATTCTGTTGCTGATGATGCTCAGCCCATGACATCTGGGGCTGAGCAGGAGGGCGCGGCGAGTGATGTGGGTCCAGGCCCAGGTCCCAGCTCCGGGATCCGTCGCCGCCGACGTCCTGCACCACCTGAGACGGAGCTGGCGACCTGGGCCCGACGCGTGTTGTTGGATGAACAACGGACCCACATTGACCCCGACGCCCTCTGCATGAGCAACAGAATGCGAGGGATGGAGCCGCTCCAGAAGAAGATCCTTCTGAGGGTGTTCCACAATGCCGCTGATGCTGCCGAGGATGGGGCCCTTCAATGGGGCTGCCACGTCCCCTCCCCCATGCAACACACCTTGTGGCCCCTTTCACCAGCTGCCCCATCTCGGCCCGTGAGAAGACCGGCCCCGCCACAGTCACCCCATCCCCCCTCAACACATCGTCGTTCAACCAGACGTTCTGGGGCAGGTCGGGGCTGCCCTCAGAGGAGGGGGGATGCGGCATTGTCAGAGCCGACTGAAGAGGAGTAATTTGGACACTAGTAGCCAATGCACAGAATTGGCAGTCTGGACTTTATAATTTCAGGAATTTGGTTTTATATGTATATTTTGTTTATTGATTTTTTGGCAAAATTAGTGGTTTTTTTAAAAATTTTTTTTCCACTTAAATTCTATTATTTGTAATTTATTTTAAATTCCAGGCTGGAATAAATATTATTTATTAACACAATTGTGTATTCATTTCAGAATAAGGATTGTGTGGGTTTTTGGGGGTGAATGGAATTGTGGCCAATAATAGGTTTCCCCAAGCCACACAATATGGGCCAGTGCTCGCTCAGCAGGATCACCATCGGTTCATTTGGAATGTCTTAGCACATTCACAAAGGGATGTTGTGATGTGCCTCACATAGTTAGGTTATGGTGAGGTTTGGTCACCAAATATTAGTAAGGTCACATGAAGGAGCGTATAACAAAGTTAGAACAGCATTTTATTGTAAACATACATGTGTCACAGACATTTGCCATCATACAAGGAAGGCTTAGGCCAGATGGGGCTAGCCAGTCCACACTTGTGATGGTCCCAATGTGGGACAGTATAGGGATTGTAGGCCAGATGGGGCTAGCCAGTCCACACTTGTGATGGTCCCAATGTGGGACAGTATAGGGATTGTAGGCCAGATGGGGCTAGCCAGTCCACACTTGTGATGGTCCCAATGTGGGACAGTATAGGGATTGTAGGCCAGATGGGGCTAGCCAGTCCACACTTGTGATGGTCCCAATGTGGGACAGTATAGGGATTGTAGGCCAGATGGGGCTAGCCAGTCCACACTTGTGATGGTCCCAATGTGGGACAGTATAGGGATTGTAGGCCAGATGGGGCTAGCCAGTCCACACTTGTGATGGTCCCAATGTGGGACAGTATAGGGATTGTAGGCCAGATGGGGCTAGCCAGTCCACACTTGTGATGGTCCCAATGTGGGACAGTATAGGGATTGTAGGCCAGATGGGGCTAGCCAGTCCACACTTGTGATGGTCCCAATGTGGGACAGTATAGGGATTGTAGGCCAGATGGGGCTAGCCAGTCCACACTTGTGATGGTCCCAATGTGGGACAGTATAGGGATTGTAGGCCAGATGGGGCTAGCCAGTCCACACTTGTGATGGTCCCAATGTGGGACAGTATAGGGATTGTAGGCCAGATGGGGCTAGCCAGTCCACACTTGTGATGGTCCCAATGTGGGACACTATAAGAAAAGAGCCCAACGGGGGCAAAAAAAAAATAAAAACAATATTTTCACTTTTGCAAGGCAACAAGCCAACGTGTGAAAATTTTAGGGTCCAACAAGGACAACTGTTTGTGGGGCCATGTTTGGCCAGGATACAATGCATCCCTCAAATTCATGGGTGTGAACCATGGTGTGGGTGTAGGTCCGCCAGCATTTGAGCCAGGCGCCCAAGGTCCTGCAGGCCACGCTGTAGAGCCGTGGTCAAACGGGCCACAAATGCCTGATGGGCCTGGATGAATTCCTCCATGGTAGGGGCACCTGTATTGGGAGTAAACACAAACTTTAGTACACAGTCGTCACTGCTGATGGTTAGTCATGACTGGCCGCAACCATCCACTTACCCTGTTCCTCCAAATCCAGTTCACCATCAGACGGGGAGGGAGATGGGGTCAAGCTCCATCCATATGAGCCCGCACGTTCACCATCTGGAAAAAGGGAGAACCAACATGGTTTACTTAGTTTACATAAATTGTTTGGCCCCAGATGAAATTGAAGCAACAGTGTGCAGGGTGTGTGTGGCAACATAACACACTTACCACCATAGTCACTGTGTGGGGACATGGTCACCCCAGGACTCGCCACTGAGCTGGAGACAGTGGGAGCTGGTGTTACTCCCGGGCTGGGGCTCCGTGGCCACATTATGTGGTTCAGGGGTAACAGTGGTCCTGGGCTACGGGGCAAAGACTCCTCTGGGCCGCCAGGTACTTGCTGCTCCTCGCCCTCCTGTGGGGAGTTGATGTGTTCCTCCAGCAGCCAGGCAGATGGGGACAGCTGGTCACACTCCAGCGGGCTGCCAGGTGCGGACTGGTCCTCCACGTCCTCTGTCCCGGTGGTTGACGGGACGTCTGGCTCCTGAGGCCCGGGGGAAGGTGTTGCCCCTGGGGACAAGGGTGCCACTTGAGGCTGATGTGGTGGGGTTCTTGATGGGCCACCTGGGGGTGGGGCATGGGGCCCTTCTTCTGATGAGGATTCAGCATCTAGTTTGAAATTTGAACATAAAAGACGTAATAAGATCATGCCTACACATTGTTGTCCTACAAAGAGCTTGTGTGGGTATTTATTTGACGGCTATGGCTGGGGTCACACACACACAGATATGTGGCCAGATATTGTTGACAGATCTCTGGTTGCAGTGAAAGCATGGACACATTGTTCCATTTTGAGGCTGTCTCCAAATGTCAACATGTGACCATGATTTGACTGCAAACAGAGATGTGCAAACAATATGTGGGCAGATATCTGTGTGTGTGACCCCAGCCTTACTTAGCATCAACCAGGTGATGCTGGATGCATACACTCATGTTGTATGCATGTACTGTGCGTGTGAGCCATTTTTAGGGCTGACTGGATGAGCACAACACTGTGAAGATGTGTTTGATTGTGTAGGCCACACTGTCCCTTGTCATATGTTTCCATCATTTTTTGTGTATTGTGGGACATGCACATTGGCGGTGTGTGTTTTGGGGCAACAATTACTCACCACGCAGCCTGGCAATCCTGGCACGGATGTCCAGTATGCGACCTGGGCATTTGTGCTTCAAGTCAGCGATCTTTTTTTGGATCGCTTTTACTGTCCTCTGTACCCCCAGTTTGCAGAGCAGGGCCCGCTGGATCCGCCGCACGGTGCACCGATTGCGCAGCCTGGGGTGGCGGTGGTGATGGTGGCCCCAATAGTCCCGACGGTCACAATGATCAATGAGGATGATCAGCTCCGCCATCCCCCATGTTGCGGCGCGGTGCACGGCTGCCATGACTGCTATGGTGTGTGCAGAGGCGGGGCTGGCACCTTGCAGGCAGAGTGAAAATGAAACCAACGTCATGACGTCATTACGACCGCTGTGGGGGTGACGCACCTTTATAAGTAGGCCAACACGCAGATTCGGCCGACACACTTATGCGGCCCCTACTGCAGCAGACCCACAGTGCAGTCCGTACAACACGGCTCTGATCTGTCTACTGGGTAATCTCCTCCGATGTGGTATGGGATTGTGTGCATCTGTGTGCGCGCTGCGCGCACTGCCAGACCCGGAACACTTCTACGGCAGCTGCTGTGCAATAAGCCAGAGCGGTACGTAACACACACTTGTGCGCTGTGTCCCGCATTATTCGTTTTCATGTTGATATGATGTGCACACTGTATGTAGATCATGGGCCATTTATGATTTTACGTTCAAGTGTGTGTCCGCGTAATTGTACTACTATCTGATCGTGCATACGGCGCGTATGTGTAGTGCTGAAGGGACAGCTCATCCAAGATGGAGGGCTGTGAGGCAAGGGCCAATCGTAACGCAGCATCTTCCACCAATGATCGCTGAAGGGGCGCGGTATCACGCAGCATGGGTGACGCCTTAGCCACATTGCAGCTACATCGCCGGGTGTCCAGAGTTCCCTTCTGTAGCTTCTTTACACGCCGATACAGCTCGCTACAATCGGCGATGTTGCCATATGTTTATGGGCAGTGCACGGATACAGAGGTATCTGTAGCCGGCTGTGTCGTCCCGTCTTCAGACGCCGCTACTACGGGCGATATTGGCTCGACAAGCTACATTTGTAGCCTGTAGCGGGTTGTATGCATCCTGTTGTGGCGGCGTGTAAAGGTACCATTATAGTTTTTCTCTGCAAGTTCCTCTTCTGGTTGTGCACCACACAAGTTAGAATAATGGCCACTTTACATGTCCCGATATCGGCGTCCAACTCCGATAAAAAGTCACGTGGTTCGTGCGTTGGCCCCGATATCGGGGAAGAAATGAGCAGGCTCTCCAACTGCCCGATATTGGATGGACGATGTGGCAAGATTGTGCTGTGTGACAGCCCAACACTGACTTGGAGCACAACTTCCCCTATTCTCTCCCATGTTAAATGGTCTCCTGGGTCGCCCGTACAAGAGGACGTACACATCGCAGTTGCGTTGCCTGCCGATATCGCGCTGTGTAACATCTCCTATGCGATCTTGGAATTCTGCCCAAAAAATGCGCACTCCCGCGCCGTTGTATCCAACATCGAAACGATGTTGGGACGTGTAAAGTGGCCATTAGTATAAATCAGGACCTCCAGTCATCGGTCTCTTCATGCATTTAAAGATGTATTTATTTCATCTTCATGAAATGCATACATCAAGAATAGGCGGTACGTAGACCCCATAGCCGTGAGTTCTGCGTATTCCTTATTCTTGACTTATGCAACTTATGAAGATTAAAAAAATGTTTAAATGCATGAAAAGACCGGGTGCTAGAAGTCCTGATTTCTACTTATACTGAACAGGTGGAGTTGGCTACCATTTCCAGGCACCTGCACCTCAGGCCGGTTTCACACATCCGTGTCACCACGGGCATGTGAAACATGGCCGTTGGGGGCGGGGTGTGCACACGTGTCACAGATGTGTGACACATGTGTGCAGTCTGTGTGCTATCCGTGGGGCTGTGGCTGGCACACGGACAGCCTGTCACCCGCATACTCACCTCCCTCCAGCGCCGCTGCTCCTCTCACTTCCGGTCCACTCTTGGGCTCAGTGAAGTGAATATTCATGAGCCCTAATGAGCGGTACCGGAAGTGAGAGGAGCAGACACCGCTGGAGCGAGGTGAGTATGAAATTCTTTATTTTCAGGTTTTTCACTTTTGTCTGTGGTCCGTGCACACGGATGTCCCACTGTGAACATCCGTGTGCAGGACGTTTGGACGTAAATGCAGTCCGTGGCTTCGCATAAAAATGGACAAGTCGCCATGTGGAGCACACGGACACGCATGTGCTCCACACGGAGACAAGGTCGGTGCGGAAACACGAACATCTGCATGGGTCAATAGGGGATCGTGTGTCCCCGTATGTCTCGGCATGGCCCACACACGTGCCGGAGGCACGGATCTGTGAAATCGGCTTCAAAGATATGCTGGTGAGGCACTAGATCCCAATCCCTCATCCCTGCTGTACAACTAAGGCTGGGTTCGCATTGCGGGTCAGATCCGATCCGAGGCTGTCAGAGTGTACCTGACAGCCCCGGATCGGATCAGCACACAGAATCGGAGGGCTAATATGCCCTCTGGTCCGGTGTGCACCTGCATGCAGCTGCCACCACTGATGGATCAGGACAGCGGCTGGCAGGAAGCTAGCCGCGGTCCTGAAACAACTGCGGCGTGCAGCCGCAGGTGTCCAGTTCCGGATCCTCCCAGACTGGATTTTGCGTTTTTGTGTCCGTGAGAGGATACTGAATTCTCCCGGATTGTCCCGGACAGATAGAAACCGGATGGCAGAGAGCTGCCATCTGGCTTCTTTCCGGCCCCATAGGCTACTATGGGGCCAAAAACCAGTCTGGGGCTGTCCAGTTTACACGGACAGCCTCGGATCGGAACCATCCCACAATGTGAAGCCAGCCTAAAGGGCCCGTCACACAGGGACATATCGCCGGCGATGTTGCCGGCAACTGAGGGGCGTGGCCAGGTTGCAGAGACATCGCCGGCAAGTTGCCTCGTGTGACAGGGCGATAATCAGGCGATGAATCGCCTGAGTCACATCGCCAGGTTTCCCAACAATGTTGGGAAACCTGGCGATGTTGCTCAGGCGATCCTGCCTGATCGCCCTGTGTAACGCGGCAACCTGCAATGTTGTGGGCGATTCCGCCTATATCCAACATTGCGAGTGATCGCTTGCTGGGTTGCTGGGCAACCCAGCGAGCGATAGCCGCGGCAACTAGCCGGCGACATCGCCGGTAAGTTGCTCAGTGTGACATCTCACCGGCGATGTTGTCAGGGATGCGCGCTGCTGCGATCCCCGGCAACATCGCCGGCGATATGTCCCTGTGTGACAGTACCTTGAGGGCTCGGACACACTCATCAGAGTTTGACTGAGGAGACTCTGAAAGGGCTGGAGCAGTGACCCTGAACGGCTTCTCCCTCTTTGGACGGGGCTGTCAGCTGATTGTGTTTTTGTGCAGCTCCAGACTCCCTGTCCAGAGAGGGACAAGTCGTTCAGGGTCACTGCTCCAGCCCTTTCAGAGTCTCCTCAGTCAAACTCTGATGAGTGTGTCCGAGCCCATAGGCTGGCTTCACATTGTGGGATGGTTCCGATCCGAGGCTGTCCGTGCTACTACAGCCCTTTCAGAGTCTCCTCAGTCAAACTCGGATGTAACTAGGAAAGTGTGTCCAAGCCCTAATGTTACTAATAATTGTTCCCTTCATGTCTCTAGGGGGTGCCCACCCTAGAGACATGCTTCCTACTCAGGTGGGCATGTGAGGGGTTAAAAACCCCTGTATAGTAAGCCGACTCCTGTCGGCTCTGTACAATTTTGTGAAGCTGCCTGCTCCTCTGACAGCTGTGCACATACTATACGTAATGTACGTATAGTATGTGTGCTGTCCGAAGTCCTGTACGCTTTTACAGTAGATCTATGGGCTGCGCAGCGCCATAGATCTACTGTAACTGCTTACAGGACCTGTCACACAGGGACATATCGCCGGCAGCAGCCGGGATAAGCAAAGTATATACAGTAACCGCATTGCGAATGCTAGAACCGCTAAGAAAACTGCAGCCTGCATGATTTTTCACACAGGCTGCAGTTCCGGAGCCAGTAACCAGATTGCTTGTAAAGCAATCCTGTTACCATAATGGGATCCTATGAGCAGCGTTTCCTGCTCCGGTTTTGAGCTTTTTGAAAGCTCAAAACCAGATCAGGATTTAAAATAATAAACGCAGATGGGACCCTAGCCTTATGGTGTGTTTACACGTCCCGATATCGGCATCCAACTCCGACCAAAAGTCACGTGGTTCGTGCGTTGGACCCGATATCGTTTGTGCGTTTTATGGTATAAATGACCAATACGATGCACGAACGATGTCAAACCGATATCGGGGATCGAATGAGCGTGCTAGTCAACGGGCCGATATTGGATGGAGGTTGGAGCCGGATCGTGCTGTGTAAACGCCCAACTACGATGTGCAGTACAACGTCCCTTATCCTCTCCATGTTAAATAGTCGTTCCTGGGTCGGCCGTACAAGGGGAGCGTAGACATTGTAGAGACGTTGGCTGCCGATATCGCGCTGTGTAACATCTCCTATGCGATCTTGGAATTCTGCCCAGAAAAAGCGCGCTCCCGCGGCGTTGGATACAATATTGGACCGACATTGGGACGTGTGATGGTGCGTTTACACACACCAATTTATCTGTTCAATCTCTGAACCAATCTCTGGTTGCAGTGAAATCATGGATACATTGCTCCATTTTGTGGCTGTGTACAACATGGAGCAATGTATCCATGATTTCACTGCAACCAGAGATTGGTTCAGAGATTGAACAGATAAATTGGTGTGTGTAAACCCACCATAAACCCACCATTAGGCCATGTGCACATATTAAGTATTTGGTGAGTTTTTTTATCTCAGCATTTGTAAGCCACGACCAGGAGTAGAACAATCAGAGGAAAAGTATAAAGGCCACTTCACACACACAGATATCTGAGTCCAATATCTGAACAGATCTCTGGTTGCAGTGAAATCATGGATACATTGCTCCATGTTGTACACAGCCACAAAATGGAGCAATGTATCCATGATTTCACTGCAACCAGAGATCTGTTCAGATATTGGATTCAGATATCTGTGTGTGTGAAGTGGCCTTCGGGCCACATGCACACACTGAGTATTTGATGAGTTTTATACCTCAGGATTTGTAGACAAAACCAGGAGTGGAACAATCAGAGGTAAATTCTAATAGTAACACCTGCACCACTTCTGGATTTAATCACTTACTGCTGGTTTTGGCTACAAATCCTGAGGTAAAAAACTCATCAAATACTCACTGTGTGCACGTGGCCTAAAGGCTAGGGACACACTGAGCGCTGCACCCGCGGCAGCCGGATTGTGTTACGTGCAGGCAACGTTTTTCTCTGCCCTCAGGATTACCACAGTCCAGGCAGCTTTGTGTGTGGCCAGTAACTATGGTACACATCGGGTAACTAAGGGCAGCATTCGTTCAAAGTTTCCAACGTTACCGCTGGCGGTCACAGCAGGCTGAGCACTGCTGTAACGGAATCCGGCTGCCGCAGGTGCAGTGCTCAGTGTGAACCTAGCATAAGGCCTAGTTCATTTCTAATGCAGGTTTGCGTTTTGCTTCATTTGCATTTCTATGTGTTTTTACTGCTAAAAACGCATCCAAAACGCATGCGTTTTTGCCCCCATTAATTTCAATGGAAATGCATGCAAAACACATGCAAAAACGCATGTGCATTTTCCAAACGCAAAAACGTATGCGTTTTTGCAAACACAGCCAAAAACAGCGGCCAATGCGTACAGGGCTGTGTTTGCAAAAACACATGCGTTTTTGCGTTTGGAAAATGCACATGCGTTTTTGGCCCCATTGATTTTAATGGAAACGCATGCAAAACGCTGCAAAAACGCATAGAAGCACAAATGAAGCAAAGCGCAGACCAGGCTTAGATGTGAAAAGGGCCTAAGGCTGAAGGCAAACTTTGCGAGGGACTCGTGCGAGTGCAAAGCGTGAAAAAATCGCATTGCACTCTGGCCAATGTTAAGCAATGCTGCAGGGCATATTGGTGCGTTTTTCTCGCATTGAACACGCATTGCGAGGGCAATATGAGTACAATCGCAGCATGCTGCGATTGCACGCGTTTTTCACGCGAGAGGCCACTGTAAGGCTGGGGTCACACTGGTGTCATGGATGCGTTTTTTTCCATGCGGTTTTCACACTTGGCTTTTGTGAACAACGCATGGAAAAACGCATCCATAGGCCCCAATGCAAAAAATGCATGGCCAGAGTGCCATGCGTTTGTTGGATGCGTCTTTTGGCTCAGCACCAAAAAATGCATCAGGCTGCATGTTTTGTTGCGTAGTCAAAATCGTATGCGTTTTTGTAACATGGGGCCCTATGGGAATCGCATGCGAAAACGCATGGCACTCAATGGTACCATGCGTTTTCGCATGTGTTTTTGCTTGCGTTTTTTAAGGCTGCTCCAGACCTAACAGCAAAAACGCAGCCCAAAAACGCAGGCTGCCAAAAACATTCTCAAAAACGCAGCCAAGTGTGACCCTAGCCCAGGGGTCTCAAACTCGGTTGGGTTTCTGGGCCGCACGTAGAAAAAAATTGATATCAGGGGGCCGCATTGCTTGTAGGACTAAGGGTACCGTTACACGTCACAACATTGCATGCAATTTCACAGACAATTTGCTGGTTGCCGTGAAATCATGGACACATTGTTACATTTGTACACAGCAACAAAATAGAACAATGTGTCCATGATTTCACTGCAACCAGCAAATTGCCAGTGAAATTGCATGCAATGTTGTGACGTGTAATGGTACCCTAAGGCGGCCGTCAGACGCTTCAATATCTTGAACGATATTGTAAGCGATCACATGCACGCGCGATCGCTTACAATATCGTTCACATCGCTGGTGAAATGTCACACAGACAGACTCACCAGCGATGTTGGCCAGCGAGATCGCTGGTAACTATGGTACACATAGGGTTACTAGGCGCCGCGCAGCGCTTAGTAACCCGACGTGTACCATAGTTACCATCTCCCAGCATAGGCTCTGCGCTGGGAGATCGTTCATCGTGGTGTCATACACCACGATGAAGCAGATTGCTACATCGTTCATTGCTAGATATGAGCTCCTGCTCTCATATCTGCGATGTCACGATCAAGCGATCTTACATTTACAGATCACACACTCTCCCCGCACCAGAGACGCGACATGCTGCGTCCCGGGTGCGGACGCGGGACACCGGAAGGAGCAGATATGGTCCGCATCCGCACCCGAACGCAGCAAACGCTGCCAAACGCAGGCACTATGCGTTCCTATGTTAAACATAGGAACGCAGTGCGCATGCGTTTGACTGCGTATGGGAACGCAGCATACGCTGCGGCGCCAAACGCTAATGTGAAGGCAGCATAAGTGACATTTTAGCAATACCAGAATTTTTTGCTTAATCTAGTAAAGTACAAATTATGATCTTCTTGTAGGAATGTTCCCACCCTAATCTGCTTTATGTAGTAATGTCCTCATTGTATATTAATGTCCCCCAAACTGGTCCCCGTCTTGTAGTAATGTCCCCATCCTGGTCCCCTTCTTGAAGTAATGTTCCCTCCCTTGTCATCTTGTAGTAATGTCCTGGTCTCTGTTCTTTTTGTTCTCTCGCTCACGCACACACACTCACATAGGGTTTGTCCACACACCTGCGCTCTCAGTATTTAGCGCTTCTGCGCTAAATACTTAGGCTTTGACAGAGAAGCAGAGGTGCGTGTATGCGGCCGCTTTCAGCAGACGCTGTCCCTGGTTACCCGATGTGTATCGTGGTAACCAGTTCATACAGCAGCCTGCATAGTGTGCGCTTATCCAGAGCGCACAGGGAAACGCTGCAAGCAGCGTTTCCCTGTGCACTCGAGATAAGCGGACAGTGGGCAGCCTGCTGTATGAACTGGTTACCACGATACACATCGGGTAACCAGGGACAGCGTCTGCTGAAAGCGGCCGCATACACGCACCTCTGCTTCTCTGTCAAAGCCTAAGTATTTAGCGCAGAAGCGCTAAATACTAAGAGCGCAGGTGTGTGGACAAGCCCATATATACACACCCGCACATTCACACACACTCACATACATCCTCAGACATATTCACACAAACACATGCACACTCACACATTGACACACTTACATAGGGCCATATTTGGAGTTCCTGCCGCCCTAGGCACTTTCAGCGGTCACGTTCCCCTCCCCCCCCCAGGCTGCTATCTTCGGCTGTAACAGCGCCTTACCTGACTCCACTCTTCTCATTCCGGCAGCTTCTTCCTCTGTGGCTCCCAGTCTTCCGCTTGCCGACAGCAGCCGGCACCAGCTAGCACTCGGCGGCCGGCACCAGCCAGCACGTGGCACCAGCCTGCACCCAGCGGCCGGCACCAGCCTGCACCCAGCAGCCGGCGGCGATGTGCTGCTCAGGCGGCGCGGGAATACACTCACACATATACATACACTCACACACATATACACACTCACATACAAATATACACGCACACATACACTCACACATATACACATACACACTCACTCAGATATACACACAAATACACACACACACATACACACTCACTCACATATACACACAAATACACACACACACTCACTCACATATACACACACACACTCACTCACATATACACACAAATATACACACTCACTCACATATACACACAAATATGCACACTCACTCACATATACACACAAATATACACACTCACTCACATATACACACAAATATACACACTCACTCACATATACACACAAATATACACATACACACTCACTCACATATGCACACAAATATACACACTCACTCACATATACACACAAATATACACACTCACTCACATATACACACAAATACACTCACACATACACACACTCTCTCTCTCTCACACACCTGATCAGGGCTGGCTGGCTGGCCTTAATCCGGGAGGTGGCATGACCCTGTCAGCCCTGAGGTGGCAGGTGATGAGGAGCAGGGGGGGGTTTGGGGTGAGGGTCTTCTTGCTGGCCAGGTGAGGAGCGGGGGGGATGGCCATGTGCTGTCAGCTCCGGCTGGGTCGGGAGCAGTGGGGGTGGGGGCGGTTGCTGTCAGCTCTGGCCGGGTGAGGAGCGGGGGAGGGGGGCTATCAGCTCCGGCGCTCACTCACAGCTGTGCTCCCGCTCTATCACAGGGAAGCAGCTGCGGCCGCAAACTGGGCCCGGCCAGCCCATTTCATTAATGCCCCGGGCTCATTATACATGGAGCCGCCGCGGTACCGCTTTACTCTGTCTTCTGGGTACCGCCGGCTCAGATCAAACAAGCGCCTTCGCGCCTGTACATTCATGAAAGCAGGCGACCGGCGGACCAATCAGAAGCCTCCTGTGACGTCACAGGAGGCTTCTGATTGGTCCACCGGCCGCCTGCTTGCATGAATGTACATGCGCGAAGGCGCTTGTTTGAGCCGCCGGTACCCGGAAGTCACAATAAAGCGGTACCGCGGCGGCTCCATGTATAATGAGCCCGGGGCATGCTTTTTTCTTTCATGGTGCCCCGGGCCGCACTGGGGAGTGTGGCGGGCCGCATGCGGCCCGGGGGCCGCGAGCTTGAGGCCCCTGCCCTAGCCTAAGTCAATGGATGCGTGAAAAAAAACGTTCCATTGTAACACACAGGGCGAGTGTCATGCGTGAAAAACACACAAAAACAGTTTGGAGCAGTAAGTTGACTCATCAGCTTATCAGGAAGCGCAGCTGCAATTGGGGTCCCATTACAAGCACAAGCTGTGTTTCCTCCTCCACAGAGCCTGATCCTGCATCATGTCCCAGTATATTAATGTTAAGATGTTAATTGTGCTTGTTCAGGACCATCCAGTAATATGGGACAAGCGTGATCCAGCTTATTTCAATAGGCTCCGTCGTGAGTGTGCCTGGACCAGGATTTGCCACCAAATGTTCCCCAGCTTTCAACAGAGTGCACATGAGGTGCAGCAGGAAATGAGTAAGTTTCATGTGTGTAATGTTTGCAAGACTTGATTTGTCTGACACATGTGCTGGTGTGTGATCCTCTGTCATGTTTGCTAAATCCTGTCTAGTATTCTGGCTGTTTTTTTGCATTTGTTTTTGCTGCTATGTAATTTGCAGCAACATGCCAGAAAGCATTAATTAATGAGCATAATTCCGGGAACTAAATGGGTACAAGAATGTGTGTTCTGTGCAATGTGTCATTCCTAGGTAGCATGTGTGTGCATATTGTTGTTCATGTTGTGTGTAGCTCCAATCCAATTTTATTGATGCAAGTATAATAGTTTTACCCACAAGCTGCTGTGTCCACATTGTTTCAGGTATCTCATATGTGTATACATGCTTTCTGCCTGATGACTACATCTCTGTCTCAATGCTTTACAGTGTTTTGCTAGGTTCATCCTCAATATGTTTTGCTGCTGCCATCCAGGCTCAGTAACCACATTGTTGGAGGTTGTTTTTTATTATTTTTCATTTTATTTTGGGTGTCTGCCATTTTGTTTGGCAGCACCTCAGTATCATGTGTGTGCTTTATTTGTTTCCACCATGATGATGCTCAAGTGTGCTTACATTGTTTTCATGGTGCCCTAGGGCTTTGGCATGTACTCATAGGTAAGCATATAGAGTAATATCATGTGTGGTTTCATTCATAGCAATCAAGCAGTCATGCATGACAGGTATTATGTGGCAGTGCGCACTGTATGTGATTATAAACATACCACATTGTATTTACAGTGACACAACTCACAAAAAGTGTGGAGGAACTGCTGAGACCAGTACAGGCGGGAGAGGCAGGCACGTCAGAGAAGTGGTGGGCGCCCGACTGGTAAAAGGCCGTACATATACTATGAACTTATGAGTTTCTTGGCCCCGATAATCGATGGTTGTGCGTAAGTACATAGTAATTTTAATAAGTACAGTATGCTGTGTCTGCATTCTGAATGCTTGTTTTTGAGATTGGCTTATTTTCCTTTTCAGCACTGACTCCAACCTTACTGAGGAGGAGGGGGCCACAGATTCTGAGCCTGTAGTTGAGCAAGTTGCTGATGATGAGGGTGCTGGTTCTGGCTCTCAAGACCCCCTGGCAAGGCCATCTTCATCGGCTGGTATGGATGTACCAGGTGCAGCTGCAGCAAACAAAGCCACCGGTTCAGCCGCTTCACCATCAGCTGTGCAAGAGTTCACCGTTGATGAACCTCCACGCAACGTCAACCCCGATCGACATATGCTTTTAAGCATCTCCCAAAGAGCACAGCGTAGGAGGGAACTCCCCAGCACCAGAGCACGGCGCGAGATAGAGACTGGAGTACTCCAGTACCCATCTGGGACCGTCAATGATGATGGAGAGGAGGCCCTTTCATTTACGGTGCCAAAATGCATTTAACATTGTGCTCGATGCATGCACTGCACCAAACAACCCCATGACGGTATTTAATTTTCTTGAGAGATGGTAGCTGTCTGCAGAAAATAGCCTGCAGAGAGTCAGCAGTGAGGTGTCAAGCACTGACCCTCTACCACTGGCTCCACTACTACATCCTGAGTGTCCTGATCCAGCTTCCCACTACTAATGCCAGCCTGCTGAAAGTCATCTTAGCACAGGTATGCCGCAGATTGTGACACCACGTACCCAACAACATGGATTCTCAACAAACCCATTGAGCAAGGGCAACATGGAGATAAATTCTCATTTCGCCAAAGTCTACAGACTTTTGGTGGGAACATACATCCACCTGGCCCCAGTCATCCTGACACCCTTCCAACCAATATCAACCCTTGGCAACCCACTGGGTCATTCCATGGGCCAACCCAAAATAAGGCTCAGAACAGGAACATGTTGCCTCAACAGCAATATGGCCAGACACACATTGGAGCATCAGTTCCTGCCACTCAGGGTACTGAAAGGAGACAACATGTTTTTCCAAATTTCCCTGACCAGCCCACACAAGAGCAAAACAGATACACAAATCTGTAATGTGACATTGTTGATGTAAAATATTCCTTGCAAATTAGCAAAATGTTATTTTTGGACACTTTTTATGCAGGTCCGTTACTGTTTTTACCAACATGTCACCCACACATATGATCCAAATATGTGTTGTTTTTTTTGTTTTAAGTTGGTACACTCATTTCTATTGTTAGTGAACACCTGTAATGTGTGTGTTGGTTAATTTAATTTCATATGTCAGACATGTGTATGTAAACATGCTGACACTCTTTTTTTTTTTAAGCAAAAAAAAAAACTTTTATTTACAATGTCTGCAGAAAAGAGTTGTATTAAACATGTTACAACTCAGCCAAGTACTTCTTGTTGACTGGGTATTGCGCCATCCTCAGAAACAAAATATCCACATAATATATTGCGCACACGTACACCACTAAGAGGCCGCCCACAAGTGACCCTTGAGGAGGGTTGTGTGCTGACATGACTATTCCCCGATGCATCTGGAGACATACCAGCCAAGCCATCACATGTGCGGGTCAGGTTATGAAGCATGACCACCGCCTTAATTACATGTTTCACATTTTCCCTACTTAATTGAATTGGAGTCATATGGATCCTCCATTTAGCGCAAAGGATGGCAAAGGCACATTCTGCAACACGCCTTGCACGGGTGAGTCAGTAATTGAACACCCGCCTATTGTCATTCAAACTGCACCTAGGAAAAGGGCGTATCATATGTGGGCTCAGATGGTAAGCTTGGTCCGCCACCAAACAAAAAGGTATGGCCATACATGTTGTGCCAGGAATTGGTCTGAGTGGGGGCACATTGAGTTGGTGTTACGCATCCTCCGACCCATTGTGGAGGAGTTGTATATTGCAGAATCTCTATGACTTCCATATGCCCCTATATCAATCAACACAAAGCTTTACATGTGGTCGGCCACAGCCAAAAGGACAATGGAAAAAAACCTGTCTGTAGTTAAAGTTCAATGACCCAGAGTGTGGAGGCTTGCGAACACCAATGTGCTTGCCATCTATGCCACCCAGCCAGTTAGGAAGCTGGCACTTTGTCATGAAACCATCTGCAATCTTTAGCCAAAGGTCTTCAGTGGGTTCTGGCATGAGGGCCACATGAAGGTGCTCCAAAATGGCCACACAAGTAGAAATCACGATTGCCCCAATAGTGGACCTGCCCAGTAAAAACTCCAAATGGAAGGCAGCATAGAACAGACCAGTTGACAAGAATCTAGGGAAAAACAAAATATATATTAGAATTACAAAAAACAAGGTTTATGTGACAAATGGCTTCCCTGCAAAGGGAGGAAAACCAAACCAAACAACTCACTCATGTGCCAAGGCACAGTGTACACATATATGCACAAAGAACCACACATACGTTAAACATTTAGAACACACACCTTAAGGTTTCCAATAGACACTCCTCCGCGGAAATGCTTGGTCGCATGATGGCGTCTTGCATAATCAGGGGTTGTATTTCAGCCAAAAGAAAGTCAAAAGTATCAAGGGTCTTACGGCAATAAGCAAAAAATTTGGCAGGGTTGTTTCTAAACTGAACATAAAGTCAATTGAAATGCCCTTTGGTTGGGCATCTTTTGGTCAGAGGATGAACCCAAAATCTATCCCGCACAGGAGTTGACACTACTGGGTAGGGCTACCCAAATCTACTGTAAAGCACCCAGTGCAGTAAAATACACTCAGTGGGGTTTAGGGAAAAATGGTATGACTTGTTGAAATACACAAGAGAACACCCAAACACAGTGTGTCTTGGTTCTGGATCAACACAGAATGATTTGGGATCCGCACGCATTACCCTTTTATTAAGGAGCTAATTGACCGTTATTTACTATACAATCGGCAGCTGATTTGATCATAATTGTTTGCAAAACCTGAAAATTCAGTGAGAGAAAAACACATTGCTGTTGGATTCAAGATGTGGCCAAAAAAACGCACTCGCATTGCACTCGCATCATACTTGCACCACACTCGCAGGAAAATACGCAAAGCACTCGCAGGACTGCCATGCGATAAAAACGCTCTGTTATTAAGGCTTGTAGTGTGCCTTCAGCCTAATAGAAACACATGCACCATTTCTGAATTTTTTACCCACTCCTTAGGGTGCGTGCACATGGTCCGGAGGAGCTGCGTGTTGAACGCAGCTCCTCTGGACCTGAGGGAAGCCACGGGTGGCCGCAGGGAGACCGCAGCCGCCCTGTACTCACCGTGTGCGGTGGGTGCAGGGCGGCTTCTCCCTGCAGTCACCCGATGGGAGCCGCTTCCGACTCCGCAGAATGAAATGAACATGCGGAGGAGGAGCGGACCCCCGGCAACCCGTACCGCAGCTCCAAAGACGCTGCGGGCGGGTTACGCATAGTGAGGATGGGATTTCTTGAAATCCCATCCACTATGCTGATAATGTACGACGCAGTGTTTTGGACGCAGCGCAAAGACGCTGCATCCAAAACGCTGCGTATCCTGATCGTGAGGATGCACCCTTATTTTGGCTTACAAATACTGAGGTAAAACACTCAGCAATTACTCAACGTATGTAAGGAGATGGTCAGGCTGACATGTTCCCCCTGAACATATTAATTGTAACACGCCTGACATGCCCACTCCAGGGTCGGGGAAAACTCGGTACCGGGCAGTTACTAATTGTTCTCACGTCTTCACTTCTCGGTTATTTTAATAAAGGGGTGATGTTAGGGAAAGTCTGAGGGGATAAGGAGTATTCATGACGCCACCTGCGGTATGCGGTCAGGGCAGCCGCCGCTGCTGCAGAACCTCTGAGGATGATGACCGGCAGCTTAGATAGTCCCGCTCCCAACAGGCGGAACACAGTCCCCAGGGCAGTGGAGTGGTTTCCCCCCGGCTCGTACCTCGGCAGTTGGTCACTCGGTCATCAGTACCTCCGGTATCATAGGCGGCCTCTGTGGCTGATGGTCACCGCAAATAAAAGTCTCTCACACCATAGCTACTTACTTTTACTAAGGTGTTAAACATGGCCGCTGTGTACACTCTCTGCCAGTCTCCGGTACTTTGCTCTTTCTTCAGAGCTGGTTTGGAACAGTTTAGCCATGGTTGGTGCCCTTACTCTCCCTTTTAAATGTCACAGTCTCTGGTGGGTCTCCTCTCTCGGTGTTATAAGGGGTAACTTTCATCTGAGGCGAGCGGGTTGTCTCTCTGCCCCCCAGGCTCTCAACGCCCTCCGCAGCACAGAGCTCAGGTACTGGTAGCCACAGGTGCTTCTGTGTGTCCCAGACAAGCTCTTCTCTCTGTCAGTCAGTCTGTCCCTCCTGTGGGTGAGCGGGGTGGCATTGCTCCAACCTATGGGAGTCGGCACCATACCGCCTCTGCACTCCCGGTAACCACTCCTCCGTAAGTTGATGTTACTCCTCCGGTCTCCTACTACTGAACTAACCTGTCTAACACAGTCCCATCCCCCTTTTGTGGTCTGGGTCCTCCCTCAGGGTCCACCCATTGTCCCAGGGGCTGTCACTGCGTGTGTGTTGTGTTTTGGGCTCAACCATACCATTCCGACACCTGAACAACAGGGGACTACACTTCCTAATCGCCGAATTCGTGAGATGTTCGTCGAATGTTCGTCGAATGTTCGAGGAACAACTCGAACCCCATTGAAATCAATGGCAGGCTACAAAAAACACATAGAAAACACCCTCAAAGGGCTCCAAAAGCTGCCAAACTACTCAGAATGGACAACAAACACCACAAAAAGTCACGACAAGTCAAACACAGTACAAATAGTCACAGGTAAAGAGGCTGAAGTTTTCTACATTCATTAAAAACATGTGGAAGAGTAAAAGGACGATGAGACACAGATATGGCCATGTCACACTCTTATTAAATCATGTAAAGCATAGCAAGGGGACTCCACCAACAATCCTCACTCTTTTCAAAGGATCACACACCTACAGCTAAATGGCATCATTGTCCCAGACCAGAAATTGCTGAATGGCCCAGCCTGCATGCATGGTACAGGGTCTAGAACAGGACTTGGCCTAGCATTTCAAGGTGAAAGCTTGCTCAGCAATTAAAAGATTTGTGGGGTACTACATGAATTCACAGAGAGGTAGGTCAGGGACCTGTTTAGGTCCAGAGGGCCACATAAAGTCAAAGTTCATGCAAGCGTTCCCAAAAAGTCATGTCCCACCACACACAGGTGGGACCACCATTAGTTTTGTGGAGTGCTACATTCATTCACAGAGACGTAGGTCAGAGACCTGTGTTTGTGCCTAGTAGGCCGGATAAAGTTAAAGGGAATCTGTCATTGAATATTATAGATGATCCAGCACCCTAGTGTTCGAATTTGACATGATTTGTGGAATTGGGGGTGTGTTTGTTGAATGTTTGTCTAATTTTCCTCAAACACAGTTGAATATCATTGTAAACAATGGCAGGAAAAACAAAAATATACAAACACATAGAAAACACATAGAAAGCAGTTTGCAAGGTGTCCAAAAGTTGACAAACTTCTCAGAAGATACAACAAACACGTGGAAAACTGACAAGTACAAGATGGAGGAGAAAAACGAGGAGGAGACAGAGATATAGGCATGTCATGACCTTATAAAATTGTTTATTACTCCAGTATTTGTAAGGCACCATGCAGACAATGAGTATTTATAGATTTTTACTTCATTTTTTGTAATGCCACGTTCAGACGATGAGTATTTTGTGACGTTTTTCCTCACTACACGTAAGGCCTCGTGCAGACATGAGTATTGTGTCACATTTAGAGGACTACAAGAAGAGTCTCCCTTTTTTCAAAAAATTTGGCCATAGACACCACTTAAGTGGCATCAAGCGCACCACAGTTGCAAACTTTAAATGGTTTATTTTAGGCAAGAAAAACAACAAGGCTTTAGTCTCCCTAGGATGACACAGGAGTAGAAAAGTCCTTGCGGATCCATGCCTTGTTCATCTTTATGAATGTTAGTCTGTCCACATTCTGGGTGGACAGACGCGTGCGCCTTTCTGTCAGCACACCACCAGCAGCGCTGAAGACACGTTCTGACAGAACGCACGACAAGATCTCCAAGGCATGAGTGGCGAGCTCTGGCCATTTTACCATTTTGGAAGCCCAAAATGAGCAAGGGTCCAGTTCCCAAGTCATTGCATCGATGTTAAGTTGGAGATACTCATGTACCATCCGCTCCAGGCGTTGAGTATGTGTCAGACTTCTCGTGTCTTCAGGGCTTGAAAATGATGGTCGGAAATAATCTTTAAACGAGTGCACAAAATTGCTGGTACCACCACCAGATACAATATTACTGGTAGAGTGTGAGTGATGATGACGCGCCAGTCCCACGATTGGCAAGTTGGAATAGTGAGATTCACTCTGTGTACTACTACCACTGATGGGTTGTGGAAAAGCCGATCTGAGATTAAGTATCAGCTTCTGCTGATACTCCTGCATGCGTGCGTCCCTTTGTAGGGCAGGAATCATGTCAGCAAATTTGATCTTGTACCGGGGATCTAATAGTGTGGCAACCCAGTAGTCTGCATTGCTCCTAATTCGCACAATCCGAGGGTCATGTTGCAGGTAGTGGAGCAAGAAGGCGCTCATGTGCCTTGCGCAACCAGGAGGACCAAGTCCTTGTTGTGTTGGTAATGGGGAGGTGAGAATGATGCTTCCTTCCTCTGCCCTCTTCCCCCAACCTCGCACAATAGAAATGTCCTCAAGGTCTCCCTCATCTGCTGACTCTTCAATGCCCATCGCCAGTTCATCCTCCATTTCTTCCTGGGCTCCGGCACCTTCATGAGGAGTTTGGTTGCTAACAGGTGCCCTCGTCGTGAATGCCTCTCTCCCACCCTCCCATGCCTGCCGTCTTGGTGCTGCTGACCGTGAGGACCTTGGAGTTGTTGTCATCCTTTCCCCATAGGACTCCTCTTGTACTTCCTCAACCTCCTCTTGTCCCACCACCCCAGTCCGAATATTGTTTAGAGTGTGCTCCAGCATGTAGATGACCGGAATAGTCATGCTGATGATGGCATCTTCAGCACTAAACATCTTCGTCGCCATCTCAAAACTGTGCAGAAGGGTGCACAGGTCCATGATCTGAGTCCACTCCATAAAAGTGATCTGCCCCACCTCAGGATCTCGTTGGCCCAGGCTATACTTCGAAACGTATTGCACAAGGGCTCGGCGGTGCTGCCACAGTCGCTGCAACATGTGCAGGGTAGAATTCCAGCATGTCGGCACATCGCATTTCAGCCAGTGAACAGGCAAGCCGAAAGACTCCTGGAGCAAAGCGAGTCGTTGAGCTGCGGGATGCGAACGCCGGAAGTGAGCATACAGCGACCGTGCCCTCTGCAGAAGCCCATCTAGGCCGGGATAGCGTGTCAAAAATTGCTGGACAACCAGATTCAACAGTGAGCCATACAAGGCACGTGTGTGATATTGCCCCAGCGAAGGGCTGCACCCAGGTTTGCAGCATTGTCGCACACGGCCTTCCCTGGCTGCAGGTTGAGTGGAGTCAACCAGTGCTGAAACTCGGTCGCCAGAGCTGTCCACAACTCCTCAGCTGTGTGACTCACAATTCCCATGCATTTCAAGGTAAAGACTGCCTGATGCCGTTGAGCCCTGCTGTCAGCATAGTAGGGAGGTGTGCAGGATTCCTTCTGTGCATTTACAACGCGGGTGGCATTACCAGAAAGGCTTTGGGTAGAGGTGGAGGACCGAGACGAGGTTGAGGAGGCAGTGGAGGCTGTGGAGGAACTTCTAGCTATAGAGGATGGACGCACAACTCGTGGGGATGTCAATACTTGGACAGCAGACCCTTCTCCAGCTCTCACCATAGTTAACCAATGCCCAGTCAGCGACATGTAACGCCCCTGTCCATGCTTACTGGTCCAAGTGTCTGTGGTGAAATGCACCCTGTCACACACAGAGTTTCTCAAGGAAGCGGTGATATTGTCTGCGACATGCTTGTGTAGCGCAGGCACACCTTTCTTGGAAAAGTAGTGGCGACTGGGCATCTGGTACTGGGGCACTGCCACGGACATAAGGTCTCGAAAATCCTCTGTGTCCACCAGGCGGAAAGGCAGCATTTCTGAAGCCAACAGCTTGCAGATGGTGAAATTCAAGTGCTTAACTTTCTCATGGCTAGGAGGAAATGGCCTTTTACTTGTCCACATCTGAGGAACGGAGGGCTGGCTGCTGTGCTGAGACTCAGCTGAGTATGGTGTCCCTGGCAAACTGCTGGTCTGGGAGGGAGGTGCAGGCGAACATGTAATGTTGCCTTCATCCAAAGGTGGTGCTCTGGATGTCTGAGAGAGCTGAACATTAGCAGCATTGTCCACTTGAAAAGCAAGTGATGACCTGTCAATCACACTGCCTGTTGCGGGTAAAGAGGTGGAAGGTGTACGTCCTAAAGCATGCGTGACAGCTGTCCCCACAGTCACAGATGATGAAGAGCACACGGATGCACTTGCACGGTTAGCTTCCCACTGCGACTTGTGCTTCATGTCCATGTGGCGGTTCATACATGAAGTACTCAGGCTAGTCAGTTTTTGCCCTCTACTCAGCGATTGGTGACAAATCTTGCAGATGACATGAGTTGGGAGATCCTTGGCGATGTCAAAAAAGGCCCTGGCTAGGCAAGACTTAGGGCCCATGCGAGCTGCAGAGCCAGCACGACTTCCGCTCAGAGGCAGAGTTGGGGTTGCGGATGCAGTTGTTGACGTGCTTCCAGTGCTCCTTCTATGTCCAGGAAGGCGCAACCGAACCTCGCCGTCAGTAGCATCCTCCACCTCCTGTGCTGACCTCATCGACTGGCTGACTGTGGGTTGAGGACAGTAAGTGGGATCTCCAACCTCATCATCCTCTGTGTTCTCACACCCATCATCCTCAGAGACCAACTCTTCCTGCCTTGACCGAAAACCTAATTTGCCAGTCAAATCCGTTATCTGAGTCTCATCAGCATCATCCTCCTTGTGTCCACCAACAGTATGTGCTGTTAGTGAATGAAGGTCTGCAGAAAGGTCAGAAGCTTCTTGATCTGGGCCTGGGTCGGACTCACAAAGCTCCTGGGCACCAGGGAAGATCAATAACTCATCTTGACTCACTGCAGCTTTGGAGGAGACCTCAGATTCCCAGGCTATTGTGTGACTGAACAGCTCTGCAGACTCAACCATGTCTGTTACCCCAGACTGAGTAGGGCGGCTGGACACTTGGGAGCTTGGAGGAATCAAGTGCGATTGGGCTGACACCTCAGATGACTGGAGGGTTTTTGATGTAGAAGTTGAGGTGGAGGAGAGGCCACCTGATGGAGCACTTGAGATCCATTCAAGCACATGCTGTTTTTGTGCCTCACTTACAAGTGGTATCGATGGTCGAGTCCGTAAGAAAGGGATCATATCTGATTGGCCACGGAAAGAAGTAGACATCTTAGTTTGGCTGGAAGATTGTCTATCTTCAGCAGATGTTAATGTACCTTTAGCATCTACCTCACGGGCACAGACTTTTTTTCCCTTTCCACCATGCTTACTCCCACTTCCACCAGCAGCAGGCCTTTTGCCACTCATTTTTTATGAGAAAATTGGGAGCAGTACAGTTGTACAAAAAAAAGGTGAATGTCAATCAAGCAAAGGTGACTGAACCAACACTGCTACTAGGCCCAACGTAATACCTGGCCAAGATGCAGCTAAAAATTATTAGTAACTTGCACACGGACGGTGTCCTGCTAAATAGTACTGCAGGTGGCCTACACTGATTTTAAGAACGCTGCGACAAGAACACAAGGCTGAGATGTGTCCTTGATGCAGCTAAAAATTATTAGTAACTTGCACACGGACGGTGTGCTGCTAAATAGTACTGCAGGTGGCCTACACTGATTATAAGAACGCTGCGACAAGAACACAAGGCTGAGATGTGTCCTAGATGCAGCTAAAAAATTAGTACTAACTTGCACCGGACAGTGAGGCCAGATGCTATGAAAAAGACTTGTACAGCAGCAGTCTGGCACACACCTGCCTGGCAAAAAATAACAGGAACTGCTGTAACCTAGCCCAAAGGGCTGTAATTAAAACTGGTTCCTGGTTCTGTGGAGTAGCGCTGAGAAATGGCTGTTACAGACAGAACTACTCCAGTCCCTACTGCCTAAATCCCTAATCCCTATCTACACCTATGATGCAGTTCTTACAAGAACTGATTCTCCTAACATTCCATCCTCCCGCCAGCCCCTAGTCCCTAAACCGATCTATCTAACTATGCATTAGCTCTGTACTAGCTGAAGGAGATCCGATTTGAGAGTTTTCACTGAATAGTGCCCACAGCAGCAGCAGTGCCGTCTAACACCAGCTACAGCAATAGGCAAAATGGTGGTGTGGGGTAAAATGGCTGGGTCTTATAGTGCAAGGACATGTGACATACACAGCCAATGATGCCGGACCTTTCTTGTGCAAAACATGCCCTTTACTTTGTGTCACTGTGATTGGCTGACAGGCAGCCTGCACAGCCCCACTCTACATGAGGTCTGAAGAAAAAAAAAATCTGCAGCGCTGATCTGGAGTCCCCCCCCTCCCCCGCACACTATACACTGAAAATGGATATTAGGATTGAAGATGAATGTTAGTGTGAAAAGCCAGGTATGCTTTTGGTGACTGAATCGTTTTCGAACATAACCTAGAACTTCCGAATTTGATGCAAATTGTTCGAGTTCGACGAATCACTCGAACACCGCCCAAAACAGGTTGAATCTGAGATTGGCGAACACTTCGAATCGAACATCGCTCATCTCTATTTGGGTGTACGGAGATGGACGTCTCTTCCTCACCCCAAGGGCTCTTGTTCTATCCCACCTGTCGGCTTCTCCCCTCTCGTGGATGAGCGTGGCCGTGCTTCCAGCCCACGGGAGTTGGCACCACACTGCCGCTGAATTCTTGACTTCCACTCCACTCCTTTTCTACGGATGGTCTGTCTTCTACTAATTACATTTCCCTGTCCCTCTTTTGAGCCTGGGTCCTCCCTCAGGGTCCACCCACCATCCCAGGGGCCTACGGTTGTGTGTGTGTGTTTTTGGGCTCGACTGCACCATCCCAGCAACTGGAGAGAAGAGGGAATACTCCCCTTAACCGCAGAAGTGCAGTATCTCTGGTGGCGGCCCACCCGGTGGGGAGTCACGATTGCATTATTGTACTGCAGTATTGTGCTATACCTGTTATGTGACCTGAAGTGCTAACCACCGGCCACAAGAAGTCACTGTTTTCCTTTTCATACGGTGTAATTTCTCTGTGGGCTGAAGGTCCCAGTGTACAGGGAAGACAGTGTAAATACTGAGACAGACGGGATGAAGAGTGTTAGAGACAAGGGTAAGTGGTTCCTGGTTATGAGGGAGAGTTGTCAGAGCACTTGAGAAGTAAAGACAAGTCTTGGTGGTCCTAGTATGGTGTGTGTATTGTTGGGAGTAAAAACAACAGCAAAAACCATTAAAGAATCTTTTGGATGACAGGAATTAAATCTGGCCGGCAAGTTGGAAGGGACCTGTGTGGAAGAAACCTAGAACAAAGTGAGTCAAGTGTTGGCAGTAGTGGGAACCCAGTAGAGTGAGGGTGTTGCCCAGCTGTGAACACTGGAAGAGAGAAGTGGCTTTAGGAGTGGCTCTCATAAGACATCACTGACTGTGGTTGGGGTGCAAGGGACTCAGCAAAACATATTGACCCATGGGTTCCTGTGCCAAAGAGAAGGAGGTCTAATTAACTTGCCCTGCCAGTAGTCTGTTCATAACTGTTCATAATCTTTGTGCTGTCGCCAGTAACTGCAATTACAGTGCCTCTGTGTCATACAGAAGACACAGTGAAGTGTGCTGCTTGTTGTATTATGTAAAGAGTTGTCAAGTAAAGAGTGCTTCATTTTTATGAAGGTGTCTGTTGCTCTTTTGAACCCAATGAGGTGTGCAAAAGAAATGGACTGAAGATAAAGGACTCCTGGACAAAGCAAATAGTGAAACGTATGTCGGGAGTCCTGGATGGGGATTTCTTTCATCTACAGTCTCCCCTCTGGTCCTTAGTACTTTTTAGGTAATAAGATATGTTGGTCAATTAGATATGTTATTCATATGAATAATTATTTGTATGACCACTGCGTCTATGACTTTTTGATGTTATCAGATTACATATTGGTTAACTCTTTATAGTCTGTATATGCCCCATTAGTACTCGCTATTTTACATACATATTTTAATGAGCTGTTTTCTCTCATATATATCCCTCCCCCCATTTAAAGTTAATGTACAGTTAAATCAGAAGTTTACATACACTATATAAAAAGACACATATGCATGTTTTTCTCATTATCTGACATGAGGTCAGAAAAACTTTTCCCAATTTAGGCCAATCAGAATTACCAAAATTATTAATATTTTTCAAATGCCAGAATAATGAGAGAGAGAATTTTTTAAGGCATTTTTATTAGGGATGGGCGAATCTACTCGCTAGGACTCGTTACTCGGCGAGTAGTAAGGGACTCGCAGGACTCGGTACTCTGCGAGTTTCCCAGTGATTACTCGCACGAGTCCAATGCAAATCAATATCAATCCTAGTTTTGTCAGAAACGCTGACAAAACTAGGATTGCCATTGTTTGCATTAGACTCAGCTACTGTGCCAGTGATAGCAGGGAAACTCGCAAGTAACTGCTGTTTCTTTGCGAGCTGAGTCCAGCTGTCTTCTCTGTGCAGCTCCAGGGTCCTAGAGCCCGCCTGCTCACAGAGATGATGTAGCAGTGCTGAGATTGTTCTCAGTCTGCTCATTCCCTGTGCATAGACATCTATATTTATGCACAGGGATGAGCAGAGAGGACATCGCGTTTTGTACTACGTCGGACAGAAGAGGATTTTTTTAATTAAAGATGGAGTCCCTAATGGCTTTTTTTTTTTATTTCAAATAAAAAATTTTCTCTGTGTTGTGTTTTTTTAACCCTTTATTGGAGATTCTTAGTGGCTGGGTCAAACGTGGCCTGACATTAAGAATCTCGGGCTTAATACCAGCTTGTATAACAAAGCTGGTATTAACCCCTTTATTACCCAGCGTGCTACCGCCACCAGGGCCGCTGGAAGAGCGGGGTTCAGCGCCAGAGGATGGCGGTTCAATGAACGCGCCATCTTCTGGGGCGGCTGCGGGCTGCAATTTGCAGCGGGGGGTGCCCAGAAAGCTTGGGCATCCCTGCGCTGCGGATTCCAGCCCCCAGCTGCTTAGCTGTACCTGGCTAGACATAGAAATTGCGCGGAGCCCCACGCATTTTTTTTATTATTTAATGAATTTCAGAGTCAGAGTCTCAGAGTCGGAGTCGCCTCAGAGTCGGAGTCGCCTCAGAGTCGGAGTCGCCTCAGAGTCGGAGTCGCCTCGGAGTCGGAGTCGCCTCGGAGTCGGAGTCGTCTCGGAGTCGGAGTCGTCTCGGAGTCGGAGTCGTCTCGGAGTCGGAGTCGTCTCGGAGTCGTCTCGGAGTCGGAGTCGTCTCGGAGTCGGAGTCGTCTCGGAGTCGGAGTCGAGTCGGAGTCGGAGTCGTCTCGGAGTCGGAGTCGTCTCGGAGTCGGAGTCGAGTCGGAGTCGGAGTCGTCTCGGAGTCGGAGTCGTCTTGGAGTCAAAAAAATGTGTGGGGCTCCGCGCCAATTTCTATGTCTAGCCAGGTACAGCTAAGCAGCTGGGGGCTGGAATCCACAGCGCAGGGATGCCCAAGCTTTCTGGGCACCCCCCGCTGCAAATTGCAGCCCGCAGCCGCCCCAGAAGACGGCGCGTTCATTGAAGCGCCATCCTCTGGCGCTGAACCCCGCTCTTCCAGCGGCCCTGGTGGCGGTGGCACGCTGGGTAATAGAGGTTAGGGCCAGCTTTGTATTATCAGCTGGCCCTAAGCCCAAAATTTATGGCGGTCACGCCAATATTAGACATGACCACCATGAATTTCTATTAAGTTGTTTTAAAAAAAACACAACACAGAGAAATTTTTTTATTAGAAATAAAAAAAAAAGCCATTAGAGACTCCATCTTTAATTAAAAAAATCCTCTTCCGTCCGACGCAGTCCAAAACGCGATGTCCTCTCTGCTCATCCCTGTGCATAGATATAGATGTATATGCACAGGGAATGAGCAGACTGAGAACAATCTCAGCTCTGCTACATCATCTCTGTGCACAGACATTCATGTCTGTACACAGGGAATGAGCAGACTGAGAACAATCTCAGCACTGCTACATCAGGCAGCAGGCGGGCTCTAGGACCCTGGAGCTGGGGCAGCCAGCACACTGAGACAGGACTCTTATCTGTGCGAGTTTCCCAGCGATTACAGTTGCAAAGTAAACGAGTCCAATGCAAATAAATGACAAAACTAGGATTGCTTCAGGCTGAAGCTTCCGAGACACATCTGCGATTTGTAAATCTCACACTACTCGCTATTACTCGCTTCCCCATTCATTAACATTGGACTCGCTAGACTCGCAACGAGTAGCGAGTCCTGTGCTCGGACTCGCTAGAGTCAAGCGATTCCGAGTAATTTAGGATTCGCCCATCACTAATTTTTATTACTTTCTGCAAAGTCACAAGTTTACATATATTTCATTAGTATTTGGTGCCTTTGCCCTTAAACTGTATGACTTGGGTCAAATGTTTTGGATATCCCTCCAAAAGCTTCTCACAATAGTTGGTAGGAATTTGGGTTCATTGCTCTTGACAGAACTGGTGTAACTGAGTCATGTTTGTAGGTCACCTTGCTCGCACCTGCCTTTTCAGCTGTGCCCATATATTTTCAAATGGATTGAGATCAGGGCTTTGTGATGGCAAATCCATAACCTTTTTTTATCCTTTATCACTTTGTAACCAGTTTGATTATTGTCCATTTGGAAGACCCATTTCTGCTTAAGCTTTAACTTCCTGGTTGATGTCTTGAGATGTTGCTTCAATATTGCCACATAACCTTCCTTCCTCATGATGCCATCCATTTTGTGAAGTACACCAGTCCCTCCAGCAGCACAACAACTCCATAACAATGCTGCCACCACCGTGTTTCACAGTTGGGATGGTTTTCTTAGGCTTCCAGGCTTCTCCCTTTTCTCTCCAAAAGTAACAAAGGTCATTATTGCCAGTTACATTTTAGTTTTTTCAGACCACAGGACATGTCTCTAAAAATGTAGGTCTTTGTTCCTGTGTGCATTTGCAAAATCTAATCTGACATTTTTATGTTTCTTTTGGATTAATGGCTTCTTTATGGCAGAGTAGCATTAAAACCCCTGTTGATACAGTACTAGTTTCACTGTGCATAATGACACAATCTCACCAGGTTCTCTTCACAAGGTCTTTTGCTTTTGTTCTTAGGTTGATATGCACATGTTAGACCAAAGCACATTAATGTCTGGGGCACAGAACCCGTCTCCTTTATGAGCGGTATGATAGTTGGACATTCCCATTTTATTTGTATTTGTATATAATTGTTTGCACACATGAACGAGGTACCTTCAGGTATCTGGAAATTACACCCAAGTATGAACCAGAATTGCTCATATCCACAATTCTCTTTCTGATATCTTGGCTGATTTCTTTAGACTTTCGATTATGCTATACAAAGAAGCAGTGTGTTTCAGATGTGCATTAAAATACATCCACATATGTGTTTAATTACCGTATATACTCGTGTATAAGCCGACTTTTTCAGCCCAAAAATTGGGCTGAAAAGTCCCCCCTCGGCTTATACGCGAGTATATACATGTGTGTGACGGGGACGGGGGCTCTGACTGGGGCAGGAGGAGGCAGGAGGGGGCTACAGTGACACCGCGCGGTCACGTGGGCCCGGCTCATTAATATGCACGCATCCCCCTGTCCATCCTCGGCAAGGGGATGCAGTGCATATTGCCCCACACAGCCCCTGGCGGCCCCCGGCAGTGGTATACAGCCCCCCCCCGCCTAGTACCGGGCCCCCATGCTGCGGATACAGTAGTTCATACATTACCATCTCTCCCTGCAGCGCGCGGCTCCTCCAGTCCCAGCCGGCATCTTCCTGTAGTGTCATGTGACTGGCGCGTCACATGACACTACAGCAACAAGCCGGGCGGGAGATGGAGGAAGCGCGCGCTGCAGGGAGAGATGGTAATGTATGAACTACTGTATCCGCAGCATGGGGGCCCGGTACTAGGTGGGGGGGGCTGTGTACCACTGCCGGGGGCGCTGTATAAACCCCCGGGGGCCTGCTGTATAAACCCCCGGGGGCCTGCTGTATAAACCCCCGGGGGCCTGCTGTATAAACCCCCGGGGGCCTGCTGTATAAACCCTCGGGGGCCTGCTGTATAAACCCCCGGGGGCCTGCTGTATAAACCCCCGGGGGCCTGCTGATACCCCCGGGGGCCTGCTGATACCCCCGGGGGCCTGCTGATACCCCTGGGGCCTGCTGAATACCCCTGGGGGCCTGCTGTATACCCCTGGGGGCCTGCTGATACCCTGGGGGCCTGCTGTATACCCATGGGGGCCTGCTGTATACCCCTGGGGGCCTGTTGATACCCCTGGGGGCCTCTTGATACCCCTGGGGCCTGCTGATACCCCTGGGGCCTGCTGAATACCCCTGGGGGCCTGCTGTATACCCCTGGGGGCCTGCTGTATACCCCTGGGGGCCTGCTGATACCCCTGGGGGCCTGCTGTATACCCATGGGGGCCTGCTGTATACCCCTGGGGGCCTGTTGATACCCCTGGGGGCCTGTTGATACCCCTGGGGCCTGCTGATACCCCTGGGGCCTGCTGAATACCCCTGGGGGCCTGCTGTATACCCCTGGGGGCCTGCTGATACCCCTGGGGGCCTGCTGTATACCCATGGGGGCCTGCTGTATACCCCTGGGGGCCTGTTGATACCCCTGGGGGCCTGTTGATACCCCTGGGGCCTGCTGATACCCCTGGGGCCTGCTGAATACCCCTGGGGGCCTGCTGTATACCCCTGGGGGCCTGCTGTATACCCCTGGGGGCCTGCTGATACCCCTGGGGGCCTGCTGTATACCCATAGGGGCCTGCTGTATACCCCTGGGGGCCTGTTGATACCCCTGGGGGCCTGTTGATACCCCTGGGGCCTGCTGATACCCCTGGGGCCTGCTGAATACCCCTGGGGGCCTGCTTATACCCCTGGGGGCCTGCTGTATACCCCTGGGGGCCTGCTGATACCCATGGGGCCTGCTGTATACCCATGGGGGTCTGCTGTATACCCCTGGGGCCTGCTGAATACCCCTGGGGGCCTGCTTATACGCCTGGGGGCCTGCTGATACCCCCGGGGGCCTGCTGATACCCCCGGGGGCCTGCTGTATACCCCTGGGGGCCTGCTGATACCCCTGGGGGCCTGCTGATACCCCTGGGGGCCTGCTGATACCCATGGGGCCTGCTGTATACCCCTGGGGGCCTGTTGATACCCCTGGGGCCTGCTGATACCCCTGGGGCCTGCTGAATACCCCTGGGGGCCTGCTTATACCCCTGGGGGCCTGCTTATATGCCTGGGGGCCTGCTGTATACCACTGGGGGGGCCTGTATACCTTACTGCTGGGGGTTGTATACCTGTGCTGGAGTCCACCCTCGGCTTATACGCGAGTCAATAAGTTTTCCCAGTTTTTGGGGGCAAAAGTAGGGGGGTCGGCTTATACACGGGTCGGCTTATACACGAGTATATACGGTAACTCAGATGTTGGCAATAAAGCTATCAGAAGTTTCCAAACACGACATCATCATATGGGCTGCTCAAATAGTTTAATTGGCTGAGAGTCACTAGGTATTTAAGGTATCCTTCCATTAGGGGACATGTTAATTTACTGTCTGCAGCTAAGTTAGTTTCAGGTCCTGTTCCTCTATATCCGACTTCAAGACCCGTCCCTTCTGCCACAGCTGTCCCGGCTGCATCTGCCATCTCTAGAGACTGTACTTTTGTCCTTCCCTGCGTCATCTACCTAGACCGGAGACTGTACCTGTGTCCATCCCTGTGTTCCCTGCCCTGGGGTCAGCTGCCAAAGTTTTACCTGTGGTCCTGTGGGTCCACTTCTGCTTGTCCCCCTCCAAGTGAGTATAACACCCAAGAGACAATCCCACCGTAGAGGAGGACCTGTCCTGTTGGCTATTGCTTTCCTGCACAGATGTATGGTACTGGGAGTGGACTGGGACCGCACTTCAAGTCAGACTGTGAGTTGAGTAAAAAAAAATGCCCCTTATATGCATCTCATATACAGTATCAAATTATTTGGAAGACCAAGATAGATGACATATAATGGTAATTTGAGAAAACACTCACCGTACTAAATGGAGACACGCCACACTGGATCCATGCCTTAGTCAGATGACAAAAATATAATAGTAGCCTCGGCACACTTAAATGTGAAAAATGAACTTGGAGAGAGTATTTCTTTTTGTTGTTGCTTATTGTGCAAAAAGAGTGGAACACAAATCCCAACGTTTCAGCTCAAGGATGAGTTTTCCTCAGGGAACAGTATACTACAATGATACATAAACATAAAAGAAGCATCATATTAGAAATAGAACATATAACACTGTTGTGTGTACACAAGTTGAACTCACTCTTCAGGTGACGATGTACCGTGTATAGTGCGTAAAAACCGAGGAGGATTGAAGTGTGATGGTAAGAGTGTGGTGATGTGGAGGGAAGGTGCTACAGAGGATGAAGGAAGTGAGAGGGGGAGAGGAGAGATAGGGAAAGAAGGCACGAAGAAGGAAGAGTTTGAGTCATTGGAGTAAGACAGTCAGCATGCAAGCCTACTAGCAGTTTGTACAATAATATCCTAAAGAAAAAAAGGGGGGAAAAACCAGAAAATAAGTACCTTATATCCTTCTATCCGCTGGATATAGTATAGACTATGGGGATTAGTTATGGACTTCGTGGATCAAGCAAAAGTCTAAAGTCTGTAAGGGAGCAGTAAGAAAGAGTGGTGGTTAGATTATGGGACCTATGGACAACTGGAACCGTTTGTGGTCCTGTCTGACCCAGGGGTGTTATTTATCACTCTATCTGTTGGCCTAGTCGGCTTCTATTATTATTAAACATTATGTGATTGTACTATTATAGGGACCTATATACATCTATGTGAGAGAGTGGGGCAACTAGGTAAGTGATGTAGTCACTCTGACTATCATCACACAGTAGTCATGCCTGTATACTGTGCACTGTAAAGGTAGCTATAAATGCAGTATATGTAAGGAAATACCTTGAAATTTGTTGCCAAAGTGGTCTGTGATCGGATTTGGGAAACGCTAGACAGCTTGGAGTAAGCACTGAGGTGAAAATGAGCAGTTAAATTAAGGATTGAGGTACAGGTATTAAGTTTTTAGTGAGAAAATGGGGTCACATACCGCATATATCATGGTAGGCATATGACTCCCGCCCTGTAGGGAGAGGGCAGGTGGTTCAATGAAGAGTTAAGGAGGAACAGACCGTGAGGTCAGAAGAAGCAGCAGCAGTGTTACCTTGTGTCCTCTGTCATGTTGATCGGAGGCCAGGAGTGTGTGAGGAGCTGTGCGGCGGTATTATAAACCAGCTGACACTTCCTGATTGGGCGAGGAATGAAGTGTGAAAAAACAGAAAGTGTGTGATTGTGACCTTCCAGGATGTGCCTAGAGTCAGGAAGTGACTGTGAAAAGGTCTCCTTTTGTGCCGGCCGCCATCTTGTTGGTGGGATTGTGCCTATAGGTGGAGTGCACAGTGCTGTTGAGGATTGTGAGGACGGTGCCCTTCAAGTTCGGCTGTGAGCGACTCTAGGTCCTGTCTAGGGGTGAAACAAGAGGCAGTTAGAGATATAATTATACAATTTTGTTATCTCTAAAATAATTATAATAATATATGTCAAACCTATGATACATATTGCCAAGATGAACCTATATGCTAAAAGAAGATGAACATTTAGTGTAATATACCAAATCGCCCTGTATTTAGACAGTTATCAATTGTCAATAGTACATCTCAGATTCCCGATTAAAACCATGGGGGGAGAGAGTGCCTAGATGGTATATCCAATAGGATTCTCTTTCCTTCAGCATGCGTATTCTGTTACCCCCCTCCGCGGTGCAGGTAAGTGATCGATCACTTGGAATTTGAGTTGACTGACAGAATGACGTAGTTCAGTGAAGTGGGCAGGAATTGGTAGGAGCGTGTTTTTACACCTGATAGTAGATTTGTGTTTGGAGATGCGGTCCCGGATATGTTGGGTAGTCTCCCCAACATACCCGAGACCGCACGGACATTTGATTAGATAGACGACGAAACTGGAATCACATGTGTAAAAACCATTAATGTTGAAACGTTTCCCTGATCTGGGATGAGTGAATGAATCACCCTTACTCACGTTTGTGCACTGTGCACAACCCAGGCATGGAAATGTACCTTTCCGTGGTGTGCGTAGAGTCTTCTGCTTCAGTGCTCTGATGTTTGAACCGATGTCGGCCCTAACTAGGTGTTTTTTTTAGGTTCTGTGCTCTCTTGTTACAGACAAGTGGAGGATTTTTTAACTCAGTGATACCTGGGTAGGCCTTTTCGAGTAGGGGCCAGTGTTCGAGGATTGCTGTTTTGATTAGTGGTGAGAAGGGGTGGTAAGTATTAATGAATTTCACCCTGTCAATGACATTGTGTTCCCTTGATCGTCCGGGGCCTGAGGGTCCGGAGTCGGCTACTGGGTATTCCCTGGATTGAAATTTGATCACCATCTCCTCATGTCTCTGTAACTTCTTTTCAGGGTTTGAAACTATACGCAGAATAGCCAATGCAGAAGGCTATTACGGTTGGTGGCTTTTATGTACAAGTCACTGATCAGATTGCCTGAGTCTGTTTTCGAGATGAGTGTATCTAGGAAGCTGATTTCTCGGTGGTCTTGATGTAAAGTGAAGGTGAGATTCTGTGTTTTTTGGTTTATTTTGTAAACAAAGCTGGTCAATGAGTTTGTGTCGCCGGACCAGATGCAAAAGACGTCATCTATATACCGGAGCCATGTGAGGGCATACGATTTGAGCTTAGGGTTAGTGTAGATATGGTCTACTTCGAATTTGCTCATGTAAATATTAGCATACGGGGGGGGCCATATTGGCCCCCATTGCTGTGCCACGTGTCTGTAGGAAAAATTGGTCCTCAAACAGGAAATAATTGTTCTCAAGGACCAGTTTCAAGATGTCTAGACAGAATGTTCTCTGGTTCGCTAAAATTTGTTTGTTGGTCTAGGAACCAACGAACGGCCTCAATGCCTAGGTTGTGGTTGATGCTTGTATAGAGGCTGTTTACATCTAAGCTAACCAATATACTAGTGGATGGTATGTCATGGAAGCTATTCACGTGGCTGAGGAAATGGGAGGTGTCCTTCAAGGAGGATTTGATGGTGGGGA
>JARQOC010001317.1:0-7500 GCA_033576535.1 Allobates femoralis
AGGTATATACAGCCCCAGTGGTAGTATACAGCAGCCCCAGAGGTATATACAGCCCCAGTGGTAGTATACAGCAGCCCCAGAGGTAGTATACAGCAGCCCCAGTGGTGTATACAGCAGCCCCAGTGGTAGTATACACGCAGCCCCAGAGGTGTATACAGCCCCCCCATCAGTATACAGGGCCCCCCCATGGTGCACAATCCTGTAAAGGAAGAGATTAGTATACTTATCACTGTCCCGCTGCCGCTGTCCCGCCGGCGTCATCGCGCTCCTCCGTCTTCATGCAGCGTTTTCCGACTTCCTCTGGCGCGCAGACAATGACGTCATTGCCTGCGCCAACCAGAGGAAGCCGGAAGAAGACGGATGAAGACGGAGGAGCGCGATGACGGCGGCGGGACAGCTGCAGCGGGACAATGATAAGTATACTAATCTCTTCCTTTACAGGTTTGTGCTGCAAGGGGGGGCCTGTATACTGATGGGGGCGTACTCACGTATAAGCCGAGGGGGGACTTTTCAGCCCAATTTTTGGGCTGAAAAACTCGGCTTATACGCGAGTATATACGGTATACTGTTTAAATAGTGGCAATGGTGGTGTCAAATGGTGCAATACCTTTAATCAACTAAGCATTGTGTGTATACATTCATGTGAAGCCGATTTTTCCTCCATAATTTTTATTGAGTCCTGTGTGACCTTTATTTTTTCAAAATGTACCTATGTGTTTTTGGGGCCTTGACCCACTGTATCCGTCCCTCTCCCTTGTCCAGATCACTAAATAAATAAAAAAGCACTTTATTAAAAAAAAACTAGCTATTGCTCTTTTTCTCTGGTTTGTGTGTGTGACAAATCTTACAGATAACATGGGGAGACTAAAGGCTTGTGGATTTTGGAATATGCTGCATGAAAGTCACCTCACCAACCATTTTAATCTTGCAACTGTGGGCAATTGATGCCTCTGAAGTGGTGTCTGGGCCCAAATTTTTGGGGAAAATGGAGACCCTTGTAGTAGTCCCCTAAATGTGACACAATGCTTAGCGTGTGCAAGAGGTCTTCCAGATGCTGCGTTAAAAACCTCACCAAATACTCATCGCCTGCACATGGCCTTACAGATACTGAAGTGAAACGCACCAAATAATCATCATCTGCACATGGCCTTACAGATACTGAAGTAAAACGCACCAAATAATCATCATCTGCACTTGACCTTACAGATACTGAAGTAAAACACACCAAATAATCATCATCTGCACATGGCCTTACAGATACTGAAGTGAAAATCAACTAATACTCATCTTCTGCACATGGCCTTACAGATACTGAAGTGAAATGCACCAAATAATCATCATCTGCACATGGCCTTACAGATACTGAAGTGAAACGCACCAAATAATCATCATCTGCACATGGCCTTACAGATACTGAGGTGAAACGCACCAAATAATCATCATCTGCACATAGCCTTCCAGATACTGAAGTGAAACGCACCAAATAATCATCATCTGCACATGGCCTTACAGATACTGAAGTAAAACTCAACAACTACTCATCGTGTGCATGATGCCTTACAACTATTGTAGTAAAAACTGATATTGGAAGGGCATAACATGCCTATATCTGTGTCTCCTCCCCCTTTTACTCGTCTATCTCTTTTCTTTTCACATTTTTATATGTAGTTTTCACTTTTCCTTGTTTGTTGTATCTTCTGAATAGTTTGTCACATTTTGGACACTTTAGAAGGTGTTTTCTATGTGTTTTCTATGTGTTTGTATGTATTTGTGTTTGGCTGCCATTGTTTTCAATGGGATTCGACGGTGTTCGACGAACATTCGACGCACATTCGACGAACAAATGCCCAATTCGGCGAACCGAATCGAATTAGAACACTAGGGTGGTGGCTCATCTCTACTAAAGGAATCTGCACCATCGCATTTACAATCACAAAATCTTGCAGAGCTACCTTATATGAATCAGGGAACGTCATAGACTATGCCTTGAGGGATAATTTTCACCCCGCGCTTTACAGTTATTCGACAAGAAAAACACTTTCTTACTATTTGTATGTGTGAGGTAAAATATATTGCTTTGGCTGTTTTGACAGTTAGTCTGGATATTTATCAGGTGGCCTATAGCAACCAATCACAGCTCAGCTTCTATTTTGTTATATTTCATTAATAAGAGCTATGATTGGTTGCTATAGGCAATGAACGACATTCTTAGTATAAGACAGCTTATGTGTGAGTTAAATGATTTTGGTGATGACACTAAGCCAACTTGTAGAGACTGATGTAAGTCACATGACTTTATCTGTATACTAATTGTAATTAACAATTGCACACCTTCATCTCCCTCTTTTAACTGCGTGCTCTGGAATCCACAGTCTGTATGCAACAAGCTTACCTTCATTCACAATTACTTTCTTACCAACTCTCTTAATCTGCTGGCCCTCACTGAGACCTGGATCCAGGATTCAGACACTGCTTCCATTGCTGTTATTTCTCATGGCGGCTTACATTTCTCCCATTACCTGAGACCTGGGAACAGACATAGTGGTGGAGTCGGCCGACTCCAGTGCCCACAATACTTTCCAGGTCATCCTCCAGCCCCATCCTTCTCATTTCCTTCTTTTGATGTCCACACCATTAGGATCTTTCATCCCCTCCCCATCATAGTAGCTGTGGTATATCGCCTACCACCGTCACCCACCCAGTTACTCGATCATAACACCCTTGATCTGGTCTTTACCTGGCTCTGCTCAACCTCCTCTTTAGATAATTCACCTCTTCCTCTCTCTGATCACAAAATTCTCTCCTTCACACTCACAAATCCTCACACTCCTACCTATCATACATTCAGAAATCTTCAGGCCATGAACCCTCATACATTCACAGACTCTCTACACTCATCACTTTCCCTAATCTCCTCAGTCTCCTGTCTGAATCTGGCTATGACTCACTACAATGACACTCTCAGAAGCACCTTGGACCAAGAAGCGCCCCTCACCCTCAGAACTTCCAAACATAGAATAAAACAGCCTTGGCTCACATCGCAAACTCGTTTCCTTCAGCAATGCTCTAGGAGTGCTGGACACCCATGGAGGAAAACTCGCTCACCAGAAAACTTTATCCATTACAAATTCATGTTAAAAACCAACAACTCTGCCTTTTACCTACTTCACCACCCTGATCTCCTCACTATCCAACAATCCAAGAAACTCTTTGACACCTTTCACTCTCTCCTCAGTCTTAAAATGCAGGCCCCCATCACTGACCTCTGTGCTGATGATCTGGGTTCTTACTTTATGAAGAAAATAGACAACGTCCGCCATGAAATCAGCTCCCAGCTTCCAAGCGCTGCTACTCCCATTCTTCCCCACATTTCCTCCGGCTCACTCTCCATATTTGACCCAGTCACAGAATAAGAAGTCTCCAGACTTCTCTCTTCCTCTTGTTCCACTATATGCACCACTGACCCCATTCCCTCAAACCTCCTCCAGTCCCGCTCTCCGGTCGTCACCACTCAACTAACCAAAATCTTCAATCTCTCCCTCTCTTCTGGCATCTTCCCATCCTCCTTCAAACATTCTATCATTACTCCATTATTAAAAAAAACTTCCCTTGACCCATCCTGCACAAATAACTACAGACCAGTCTCCAATCTTCCCTTCATCTCTAAACTCTTGGAGCACCTGGTCTACTCCCGCCTCACCTGTTACCTCTCCACACACTATCTTCTAGATCCATTACTGTCTGGTTTTTGCCCTCTACACTCTACAGAAACTGCCCCATCAAAGTGACCAATGACCATCTGACAGCAAAACATAATGGTGACCACTTTCTGTTTATTCTTCTTGCCCTCTCTCTGCAGCTTTTGACACAGTTGACCAACATCTCCTACTCTCTATGCTGCACTCTATCGGCATAAATTACACTGTTCTCTCCTGGTTCTCTTCCTATCTTTCTAACCACTCTTTCAGTGTATAATTTGCTGGCTCGACTTCCTCTCCTTATCCTCTCACTATTAGGGTCCCTCAAGGTTCAGTCCTTGGCCCTCTTCTCTTCTCTCTCTACACGGCCCTTATTGGACAGACCATCAGCAGATTTGACTTCCAGTACCATCTCTATGCTGATGACGCACAATTATACACTTCAGCCCCTGACCTTACCCCTGTGGTACTAAAGAACACCAATGAGTATCTAGCTGCAGTTTTGAACATCATGTCTGCTCTCTATTTGAAACTCAACCTTTCCAAAGATGAGCTTCTTCTGCTCGCGCCCTCCACAAACCTTCCTAAAACTGATATCTCCCTCTCAGTGTGCGGCACCACGATAATGCCTACGCAGCAAGCTCGCTGTCTGGGTGTTATGTTTGACACTGATCTCTCCTTCACCTCCTATATACAATCTCTCACCCGCTCTTGTCGCTTGCACCTGAAGAACATCTCTAGAGTCCGCCCCTTTCTCACAATGGAAACAACCAAGACCCTCACCGTGGCCCATTCCCGCCTTCACTACTGCAATTCTCTATTAATTGTCCTCCCCCTCATTAGACTTTCTCCTCTCCAGTCCATCCTTAATGCAGCAGCCAGGATCACCTATCTAGATAACCTTTACTCAGATGCCTCCGCTTTGTGCCAGTCACTGCACTGGCTGCCCATACACTATAGGATCCAATTCAAATTGATTGTTTTCATCCACAAAGCTCTTCACAGTGCAGCACCTCCCTACATCGCCTCCCTCATCTCTGTCTATCACCCTGCCTGTTCTCTACGTTCACAAATGACCTTCGACTAACATCTGCATTAATCCAAACCTCCCACTCCCGGCTCCAAGACTTCTCCCGATCTGCACCAATTCTCTGGAATGCTCTACCCCAAGAAATTAGGACTACACACAATTTACACAGCTTCAGACGCTCCCTAAAAACACATCTTTTTAAGGCGGCCTATCATTCTCCCTAAAATAAGTAATTTATACTGTATATAGCCTATTCACTACCTCTCTGGACATAACTCTCCTTCAAACTCCACCAAACCCAAAAGCTCTACACAGATTGTCTGATGACCATTCATGTAATTTTTTCTATCCCCTTCTTCCTCAAGATGCCTGGACCATCATTGTAATAAGCCCCTGTACTTTGTGTAACCCCCATCTCGTACATTGTAACCTCTTTAGAGCAAGGTCACCTTTATTTTTGCTTTAATTATTGTATTATATTTTTTACATTGTTTCTCTGCTTTAATTATTGTATTGTACTTCTTACATTGTTTCTCTGCTTTAATTATTGTATTGTATTTTTTACATTGATTCTCTAGTTTAATTACTATATTGGATTGTTTTTATAATTGTTAACTTTGACTCTTTGTATATGAATCACTGAATTGTAAAGCACTGTGGAATATGTTGGCGTTATATAAATAAAGATTATTATTATATTATTATTAATTGACAATATCTAAAACCTCACACAGACAATAATGCCCCATAAGAGAAGGAATTTGATTAGACGATTGTTGTCCAATAAGCAACCAGGAAGTTAACCAAATGTGCAGGGAGATTTTCATAGAAGCAAACTACAATATTGATGAACTCACAGTATCTCTCACAACGAGTCACTGTTGGTCCGAGACTAAAGAGACACCTACAACCAAATTTCAAGTTTCACTGCAACCAACGATAATGGGTTTGTCTCCCCTGATGTCCAGGTGGAACAGGAAAGACATTTTTAGTCAACTTGCTCCTGGCAAATTTTTGGTAACAAAAAAAAAAGACTGCACTTGCAGTGGCATCTTCTGGAATTGCAGCTACACTTTTAATTGGTGGTAGTACAGCACATTCAATATTCAAGCTACAGCTTAACCTGTCTCACAATGACAACCAAGTGTGTGACATTGGCCAGGGGTCAGGACAGGACAAACTACTTCAAAAGTGCAGTGCTATCCTTTGGAATGAATGCACCATCTCGCACAAGGGGGCTCTGGAAGCAGTGGACAGACTGCTGCAAGACTTGCATGGAAACAATTCTATCATGGGAGATGTGGTTGTTGTTTTGGCAGGTGACCTTCATCAAACACTATCGGTTTTTCCAAGATCAATCCCTGCAGATGAACAACGCCTGCCTCAAAGAATCATATCTTTGGAGACTAGTAAAGAAAATGTCGCTAAACACAAACAAATATAAGGGTCCACATGACAGCTGATGTTTCTGCTGAACTGTTCTCAAGCCAGCAGGTCACTATTGGAAATGGCAAGGCACTAGTAAACTCAACCACTGGACCGATTATGTTTCCAAGCATCATTTGCTACATCGTGACATCCATTGAGAAGCAAAATGCAAAGGTACTTCAGGAAGTATGCCATGCTGTGTGAAAGTGCTATTATAGCTCCAAAAAATTATAGCATCAACAGGTTCAATCTTCAAATTCAATTCCTTGAAACTACAAGGACTTCCTCCGCATAACCTCTTTCTAAAACCTGGAGCACCTATTCTGCTGTGGAGAAATTTAGATACACCAAAGCTGTGTAATGGAACAAGATTCTTGATTAAGAACCTGTTTCCACCTATAACTGAAGCAACCATTTTGACAGGATGCGCCATAGGAGAAGGTAGACATTGCTCTATGGACTGAAACATTTGTGGTAGAGTGCTTTCACATAAGAAACTTTTCAGCAAATCAAATCCATATGAGAGCCAAATTTATATTTTCTTTCTTGATGTTTTCATTCTAACAATTCCACTCATTCTATCTGATTTGCCTTTTGTTTTTAAACGCCTCCAGTTTCCATTTCGACTGACATTTGCATTGTCCATTAACAAGCTCAGGCACAGTCCTTAAAAGTAGCAGGAATTGATTTTCAATCTCCATGCTTTTCTTATAGTCAACCTTACATGGCCTGTTCAAGAGTTGGAACTGCCAAAAATCTGTTAAGTCTCTGCACCGGAAGGAAAAACCAATGTGTCGCTTATCAAAAAGGCTCTTGAATAAGGAGTTGCAGATAAAGTGCTGCGCATTTAGTTAATTTTTGTTGCATATCTGTGGTGTTAAATATATGATGTGAAATGCTTCTATTATTTTACTTTTCGATTTTTAATAATACATTTTCTGTCTACTTTGTGACTTTTATGTGAAAAATATTTTTTTCTTAAAGGGAACCTGTCACCTAATCTATGACCCCTAAACTATCACTACCTGCCCCTACAGACCCTAACTAGCTCCCTAACCATCCCTGCCTGACCTAATATGGCTTTATGTAAGGTGAATAAAACACTTTAGAAACTTACAGTTTCTGTGACAGTGGGGCGTTTTTGTCAGGAGGGCGGTGTCCCCAGAGCCGCGCTCCCCCCGCCTCACAGCCTTCCTAACGCCCTAATGGGCGGCATTATCGATTTGAAGAGCGGGGGAGCCCATTGGAATCTTCCCGCCCCGCTCTTCATAACGCGAGGCCGGCGACCGCGTCATTTCCGGTCCGCGCATGCGTAGTGCGGCAGGAGAAGCCGAAGCCGAGTCC
>JARQOC010001317.1:10000-43890 GCA_033576535.1 Allobates femoralis
GCCACCTTTCTTTTAGCAGCTGGCACTAAGCCCGAGATTTATAATGTCGTGCCAATGTTAGACACGGCCATTATGAATCTCTATTTAGTAGTAAAGAAGACACAACACCGAGAAAATTTTTTTTATTACAACAAAAACACAAACACGTATTTTGACTCCATCTTTATTACTCCCACATACCCATCCAGGATCCTGGTAGAGGTCCGTCCGTTAGTGAAGATTCCCTAAAAATTATATTTGAAGGCTCGTGCAGTGAAGGGGGAGAGTTCATGGTCTGTGTCATCTGAGGTCGGATAAAGCAATGTGTTTCTCTGACCTCATGTGAAACTTCCCACTTCACAGCGTGACCCACATAGAGTGAGTTTTCTGTTACCGATGTGAACAGGGTGACATCAGTGTAGATCACCTGAGGTCAGATAGAGTGACGAGGATTAACTCTGACCTCAGGTGAAGTTTACTGCGTCACCCAGGTCCCAGCGTTACACAAAACTCACAGACCCTCTCACCCTCAGTCTCTCTCTCTACAAAATATATATACATACATATATATACACACACAAGTATATATATATACACATGCACATATATACATAGATAATGTGTGTATATTGATATGTATGTCTGTATATACAGCTATGTATTATATATATATATATACACACACACACACACACAAGTGTATAGATGGATCATATATATACTGCATATATACAGTGTATGCATCTATATATATTATATATATAGTGTATATCTATATATAATATATACAATGCATCTACTGTATATATACAGTATTTATGTCATGCATCTATACACTTGTGTATATATATATAGATTCATCATATCTATAGATGCACCATATATATAATGTATATATACAGTATATATATATATGGTGCATCTATAGATATAAGTCTCAATATATATATACACAAGTGTATAGATGGATCACATATATACTGCATATATACAGTGGATGCATCTATATATAATATATATATAGTGTATATCTAATATAATATAGATTATGCATCTACTGTATATATACAGTATATATGTGATGCCTCTATACACTTGTGTTATATATATATATATATATATATAATATATATTGAGACTTATCATATCTATAGATGCACCATATATATATACTGTATATATATACTGTATATATACAGTAGATGCATCATATATAATATATATATATATAGATATATATATATATACACACTATATATTAGCTGCATCCACTTTATATATACAGTATATATATGACGCATCTAGAGATATGATGCATCTATACACTTAGGTGTATATATATATATATATATATATATTCACCATATCTATAGATGCACCATGTATATATACTCTGTATACATACAATAGATATTAGATTATATATATATATATATATATATATATATATATATATATATATAAAATCTATCTAACTATATATATATACACATATATATATGTGTATATATATGTATATATATATATAGTTAGATTATATATATATATATATATATATGTGCACATATACATGCAAATATAAATATATATATATATTTGTGTGTGTGTGCATATATATATTATATATATATGTGCACACACACACATATATATATATACATGCACACACACACATATATATATACATGCACACACACACACACATATATACATGCACACACACACACACACATATATACACATGCACACACACACATATATATATATACATGCACACACATATATATACATATATATATATATATATATATATATATATATATATATATATATAGACATGCACACACACACATATATATATATACATGCACACACACACACACATATATATATATACATGCACACACACACACACATTATATATATATATATATACATGCACACACACACACACACATATATATATACATGCACACACACATATATATAATCTAACCATATATATGTGCATCTATATATATATAGATGCACATATGAAATGTGCCTAATCAAAGTGAATATATATATGTGTGTGTAATCCATATACACATGTGGATTACACACACATATATATGTGCTGGTTTGGGAGGGGGCCGCCGATACTCACCTTCCGAAGACGCTCCCGATCGTTGCCTAGCGACGCCGGGACTCCGCTTCGGCTTCTTCTGCCGCACTACGCATGCGCGGACCGGAAATGACGCGGTCGCCGGCCTCGCGTCATGAAGAGCGGGGCGGGAAGATTCCAATGGGCTCCCCCGCTCTTCAAATCGATAATGCCGCCCATTAGGGCGTTAGGAAGGCTGTGAGGCGGGGGGAGCGCGGCTCTGGGGACACCGCCCTCCTGACAAGAACGCCCCACTGTCACAGAAACTGTAAGTTTCTAAAGTGTTTTATTCACCTTATATAAAGCCATATTAGGTCAGGCAGGGATGGTTAGGGAGCTAGTTAGGGTCTGTAGGGGCAGGTAGTGATAGTTTAGGGGCCATAGATTAGGTGACAGGTTCCCTTTAAACCATTCTATTTTGTTATAGCTAAGAACAGTTAGTTACTATCCCGGGCAATGCCGAGCACTACAGCTAATGTATTTATAATTTCTTAGGGGCCAACAATATCAGTCTCAATTGTCTTATTTTGTAGGCAGTTGAAAATATTTGCATTCTCTGTTCAGTTTCTGCTGCCTTTAAATGTTTTATTTGTTTTTTACATCATTTATTTTTCTCTACACCATAATCATTGCCATGTTGTTTTTAGTAGTGTAAATGCCCTATTTTTTTATTTCTTATACTGTAGTTACTGAACCGTTAGAGTTTTCTGAGCTTAACTATGTGAAAACATTTGCCCTCTAGTGGCCACATGTAGATTACTTAAATATAATCTTAATCTAATATATAAAGCTGAATGTGTGTATGTATGTGTGTGTGTATGTGTGTATATCCGGGATTGGCATCTACACCGTCGCAACTACAGCTACAAAAATTTGCACAGTCACACGTCTGGACCCTGGGAGCGTCATAGGCTATGTTGTGAGGCGAAATTTTAACCCTGCGCGTTCCAGTTCACCAAACAATTTTGCCCCTATCTACATAATGGGGAAAACGTGAATGGAAAAGTGTTGGAGGAAAATCGACAGCTGTCGGCTATAGAGACAAAATTTTGCACAGTCACACGTCTGGATCCCAGGAGCGTCACAGGCTATATTGTGAGGTGAAATTTTAACCCCGCGCATTCCAATTCACCAAACAATTTTGCCCCTATCTATATAATGGGGAAAAAGTGACAGTTACCAGTTGACAGTTGTGAATGAGAGGGACTTAATGATAGCACCAAAGACTAACAGCACATACCAGCATATAGTCACTAAGGTGGGGCCCCAACATGAGATATTCACCACACACGGGGACATGTATACACACACCACATGCACACAAACAATAACAGCAAGTGTATAGTCGCTAAAGTGCAGCCCCAACATTGGATACTCACCACGCACCCGAACAAACACACACACACCACAAAGAGACACACACAACACAGAGACACACACCTCCCCCAAGGGGACACACACACACTCTATAGCGACACATGCACTCACCCCACAGGGACACACACACACCACAAAGAGACACACATAACACAGACACACACACCACACAGACCCCCCCACAGGGACACACACACATAGCCACCCTATAGGGACACATGCACTCACCCCACAGGGACACACACACACCACAAAGAGACACACACAACACAGATACACACACACACCACACAGACCCCCCCACAGGGACACACACACATACACTCCCTATAGGGACACATGCACTCACCCCACAGGAACACACACACACCACAAGGAGACACACACAACAGAGACACACACCACACAGACCCCCCCCCCCCCACAGGGACACACACATCTACACCCCAGGGACACACACACCACACAGACAAACACAGATGTGCACAAATCACCTCATACAACTCGCCTCATACGTGTGCTATCTTTATTTTCCAAACATAAACATCTGATTAAAAACAGCCAATGTGCAACACATGTGCCATATAGGGAATTAAGGCACATGTAGATGCTTAAATATAATCTTAATCTAATATATAAAGCTGAATGTGTGTATGTATGTGTGTGTGTATGTGTGTATATCCGGGATTGGCATCTACACCGTCGCAACTACAGCTACAAAAATTTGCACAGTCACACGTCTGCACCCCGGGAGCGTCATAGGCTATGTTGTGAGGCGAAATTTTAACCCTGCGCATTCCACTTCACCAAACAATTTTGCCTCTATCTACATAATGGGGAAAACGTGAATGGAAAAGTGTTGGAGGAAAATCGACAGCTGTCAGCTATAGAGACAAAATTTTGCACAGTCACACGTCTGGACCCCAGGAGCGTCACAGGCTATATTGTGAGGTGAAATTTTAACCCCGCGCATTCCAATTCACCAAACAATTTTGCCCCTATCTATATAATGGGGAAAAAGTGACAGTTACCAGTTGACAGTTGTGAATGAGAGGGACTTAATGATAGCACCAAAGACTAACAGCACATACCAGCATATAGTCACTAAGGTGGGGCCCCAACATGAGATATTCACCACACACGGGGACATGTATACACACCACATGTGTGGAGCCCCTCGGGACGGGGCACTCGGTGCCGGACCGGGGTGCTGCTGGGGGATGTCACGGCGGTCCTGGTCCGGACCGTGTCCCGGGCCCGCACAATAAAATGGGGGGTTATTTACAGGGGATTTGTCACTCGTGACGCCACCAACTATATGCGGCCAGTAATGGGGCCGCCGCTGCTGCAGAACCTCCGGGGATGATGGGTTAGCAGCTTGGATGGAATAGTTCCTGTGGGCAGAACTGGGTTCCCCGGGGCAGTGGTAGAGGTAGATAAAGTCTGTGAGGATGTTATTGATGCTGCAGGAGAGTAGGGGTAGCAGTAAAGATGATAAGAGTAGAGGCAATGGCAGTCTATGAGGGCAAGTGGGGCTTCAGAATAAGGATCACACACACTCACGGTTTCTGTTGTTTTCCAAGTCTTTACTTGCAGATGGTATTACACAGTATTGTCCACGGAGTCTGTACCAGGTTGCTCCCACCCTGACCGAGTCCTTGGCTTCCCACTTAAGCGCTGTGTGTGGCCCTGCTGCTGCTTGTAGCTGTACTGCTGGCCCTGTCTCTGCTCACGGGTACCAATATGCTGAGCAACTTGAGTCCTCTGTGTCACTGACCCCTCCAAGTTTGCTATGGTACAGTGAAGATGGTGGACCTTCACTATGCCGGTGTGTACTGTCCTGTCTGTCTCAGGCACAGCCTCGGATCCGGTATCCGTCTTAAGCGTCTCTCTGGGGTTAAGTTTGGGGTAACTCTTTATCCCGGGTATGTTCCTCTGTCTCCTGTCCTCAGACCTCTCAGGACCTCCACTGCTACTTGGCTCAGCTCTTGAGGTAAACTCCACTGCAGACTGACTAACTGTCACTCTTGTTTTGTGGTAAACAACTTTAGCTCCTCCCACTAGTGCAGGTGCCAGCTAAGCTCCTCCCACTTTCTAGTGTAGTGTTGTGTGGGGATTAAACCTGTGTTGTTTCTGTGGCATATTAACCCTTGGGGTTCCACATTCCCCCTTAGTTAAAGACAGTACTCCGGGACTGTGGAACAATAAAGAATAAACAATTAATGCAATTAATATTTACAAAGACTTAAAAGTAAAATCACAAAAATCACTAAAGTTCAAAAACAGTCCAAAAATTCAAAAAGCAGTCTTTCCGGGGGTTTAGTCTTTTGCCTCCGGGCTGATGAATATTTATACAAGAATGTTTATACCACAACCAGTCCGTGGTAGTATGGTCCATAAAAATAAAATAAAAGGAAAAAGTTTGAAGAATATGCAAGAAGTTCATACAGGATAGTCTCTGTAGGTACTGGGCTTTTTTAACGTTGCATTAACTATGTACAGTTAGGGCCAGAAATATTTGGACAGTGACACAATTTTCGCGAGTTGGGCTCTGCATGCCACCACATTGGATTTGAAATGAAACCTCTACAACAGAATTCAAGTGCAGATTGTAACGTTTAATTTGAAGGGTTGAACAAAAATATCTGATAGAAAATGTAGGAATTGTACACATTTCTTTACAAACACTCCACATTTTAGGAGGTCAAAAGTAATTGGACAAATAAACATAACCCAAACAAAATATTTTTATTTTCAATATTTTGTTGCGAATCCTTTGGAGGCAATCACTGCCTTAAGTCTGGAACCCATGGACATCACCAAACGCTGGGTTTCCTCCTTCTTAATGCTTTGCCAGGCCTTTACAGCCGCAGCCTTCAGGTCTTGCTTGTTTGTGGGTCTTTCCGTCTTAAGTCTGGATTTGAGCAAGTGAAATGCATGCTCAATTGGGTTTAGATCTGGTGATTGACTTGGCCATTGCAGAATGTTCCACTTTTTTGCACTCATGAACTCCTGGGTAGCTTTGGCTGTATGCTTGGTGTCATTGTCCATCTGTACTATGAAGCGCCGTCCAATCAACTTTGCAGCATTTGGCTGAATTTGGGCTGAAAGTATATCCCGGTACACTTCAGAATTCATCCGGCTACTCTTGTCTGCTGTTATGTCATCAATAAACACAAGTCACCCAGTGCCATTGAAAGCCATGCATGCCCATGCCATCACGTTGCCTCCACCATGTTTCACAGAGGATGTGGTGTGCCTTGGATCATGTGCCGTTCCCTTTCTTCTCCAAACTTTTTTCTTCCCATCATTCTGGTACAGGTTGATCTTTGTCTCATCTGTCCATAAAATACTTTTCCAGAACTGAGCTGGTTTCTTGAGGTGTTTTTCAGCAAATTTAACTCTGGCCTGTCTATTTTTGGAATTGATGAATGGTTTGCATCTACTGTGAACCCTTTGTATTCACTGTCATGGAGTCTTCTCTTTACTGTTGACTTAGAGACAGAAACACCTACTTCACTGAGAGTGTTCTGGACTTCAGTTGATGTTGTGAACGGGTTCTTCTTCACCAAATAAAGTATGCGGCGATCATCCACCACTGTTGTCATCCGTGGATGCCCAGGCCTTTTAGAGTTCCCAAGCTCACCAGTCAATTCCTTTTTTCTCAGAATGTACCCAACTGTTGATTTTGCTACTCCAAGCATGTCTGCTATCTCTCTGATGGATTTTTTCTTTTTTTTCAGCCTCAGGATGTTCTGCTTCACCTCAATTGAGAGTTCCTTTGGCCGCATGTTGTCTGGTCACAGCAACAGCTTCCAAATGCAAAACCACACACCTGGAATCCACCCCTGACCTTTTAACTACTTCATTGATTACAGGTTAACGAGGGAGACGCCTTCAGAGTTAATTGCAGCCCTTAGAGTCCATTGTCCAATTACTTTTGGTCCCTTGAAAAAGAGGAGGCTATGCATTACAGAGCTATAATTCCTAAACCCTTTCTCCGATTTGGATGTGGAAACTCTCATATTGCAGCTGGGAGTGTGCACTTTCAGCCCATATTATATATATAATTGTATTTCTGAACATGTTTTTGTAAACAGCTAAAATAACAAAACTTGTGTCACTGTCCAAATATTTCTGGCCCTAACTGTACATTTGTTTACCGGGTTCAATTTAATATTAACACAAACATATTTACATCTTACAGTTAATTTGACCTTTTAATCCCTGTACCTAGCTGGTAACTGACCTCTGGTACTACGCTCGGATCTGCGTAAAACGGGTATACTACTTGCATGTAGCCTATTAGTGCTAGTAGGCATGTACCTATTTGTAGTGTTTGGTACTATGTTAGATGAAGATCTGACTGTAGGACTGGCAAGCTCACTGGGACCAGGAATTTGTTCTTCCTCTAATGGTTCTACTTCCAGTTCTTCAGGTCTTGGGACTTCTTCAGGTAACACGGGTTCTGGTAACACAGGTTCTGGTAACACGGGTTCTGGTGTTGGTTCCACCATTGAAGGGAATGCAATCATTGGTACGACAACTGCTCCATGGTAATTTGGCCATGTTTTAGGGAAATCTCCTAGTACCGTGTGGAATACTTCTTCTTTTTCTTTAATAGGTTGGACCTGTACGGGTTCTCTTACTTCAGGTGTCTTCAGTGTTTCAGGACACAATTTTAGCTGATCACGAGATACGACTTGTGACGTTTTTCCTTCATCTTTGCTTATCAAACAGGTTTTAACATTGTCTAGGTTAGATGGTAAGACTGTGTATAGGACCGTTTCCCACTGATTATCCAGTTTGTCAGTGCGTCTCTTTCTCTTGAGAACTTGATCACCTTCTTGTAATGGCATTGCTTGAGCATGTTTGTTAAAAGTTTTCTCTTGTCTTGCTCTTGCTTGTTGTAAGTTTCTTTCTACGCATTCTTGCACTTGTTGATACTGCTTCTGACGTTTGGTATCCCAATCTGTTTCCTCTACTTCTGTATCTGGTTTTTTAATTCCCATTTCTAGATCAATTGGTAGCTTACCGGGTCTTGCACGCATAAGATACGCTGGAGTGCAGTTTGCAGAACTCACAGGAACATGGTTGTATAAGTCTACCAAATCAGGTAATTTATCTGGCCACTGGTTTCTTTCTGATTCTGGTAAGGTCTTTAACAGTTCAATTACAATATGATTCATTTTCTCGCATAGACCATTTGTTTGGGGATGATACGTTGTTGTGCGAATCTTCTTACAACCGTACATATCGCAGAATTCCTTGAATAGTTCTGATTCAAAAGCTGGACCTTGGTCTGCAAGGACTTGTTCTGGGTAACCATGCGGTCTACAGAAATGCGTCTGGAATGCTTTTGCTGCCGTCTTCGCTGTCAGATCTTTGACTGGTACCACCACTAAGAAGCGTGAGTAATGGTCCACGATGGTTAAGGCATAGACATAGCCTGACCGCCTTGGTGACAACTTGACGTGGTCTAATGCGACTAGTTCAAGTGGCTGCTTGGTTACTATTGGTTGAAGCGGAGCTTTCTGTAGATCTTTCCTTCTGAGGTTGCATGCGGCACATCTTCTGCACCATATTTCAATGGATTTTCTCATGCCAACCCAATAGAATCTGTCTCTTAGGATTGCTTCTAACTTCTTCCATCCGAAATGGCCTGCACTGTCATGGTACGCTCTTAGGACCATTTGGATGTCTTGCTTGGGCACGATTATCTGTCAGACCAGTTCAAGCGTCTTGGGATTGGTAAATCGTCTACAGAGCTTCCCTTGGTTCAGAAACAACTTGCCTCTCTCTTTCCAGAGCTGTATGGTCTCAGCTGGGGCATTCTGATCCGGGTATGCACCTTGTCGCGTAAGCAGTTCTTTCACTAGCTTCACAGCTGGATCAGTATCTTGGGTTTCGGCCCATTCATAGTGTCTTAACGGGTTAAAGTTTACTTCTTGTTCTCTTTGGTAGATGCCGGGTTGATAATCTTCTACCTTTGAACGATGAAAGGCCGGTAGTTCAATCTCTTCCAAGTCTTCCAGTTCCTCTTCCACGTCTTTCAGGTGTGGCATCCGGGATAAGGCATCTGCGTTCCCGTTCTTGCGGCCTGCTCTGTATTTGATGACAAAGTTATAGTTAGATAGCCGGGCTATCCATCGCTGCTCCAGAGCTCCTAATTTTGCTGTGTCCAGGTGAGTCAACGGGTTGTTATCCGTGTAGATGGTGAATTCTGCACCTGCCAAGTAATGTTTAAAGCGTTCAGTCACAGCCCAAACTACTGCCAGTAGCTCTAACTTGAAGGAGCTGTAGTTCTCGGGATTTCTTTCTGTAGGCCGGAGTTTCCTACTTGCAAAGGCAATAACTTTCTCTTTGCCTCCTTGCATCTGCGACAATACTGCTCCCAGTCCCACGTTGCTGGCATCCGTGTAAAGAATGAATGGTTGATGGTAATCAGGGTATGCCAGGATCTCTTCTCCCGTCAGTGCACTTTTTAGCTTATTGAAAGAATCTTCTCTTACCTCATCCCACCGTGTCAGGAGATTATAGTTTGAAGTCTTCTTTGATCGTCCTACTAGAATGTCTTGCAGAGGAGCTGCTAGCTTCGTGAATCCTCGGATGAATCTTCTGTAATAGCCTACCAGGCCCAGGAATTGCCTCACTTCTTTCACATTCGTAGGTCTTTGCCAATCCCTTATCACTGTGACTTTATCAGGATCCGGTGCTACTCCCTCTGAACTCACGACATGTCCCAGGTGTTGTACCTTTGGTTTGAAAAGATGACACTTGGATGGCTTGATCTTCATGCCATACTTGGACAAAGCTTCGAACACTTCCGCTAGGTCTTGTAGATGTTGCTCATACGTCTTTGAGTAGACTATGACGTCATCTAGGTACAGGAGGACAGTTTCAAAGTTCTTGTGCCCGAGGCAGCTCTCCATCAGACGTTGGAAGGTCCCGGGTGCGTTGCAGAGTCCGAACGGCATACAATTAAACTCACAGAGGCCCATCGGCGTAGTAAACGCTGTCTTCTCCTTGTCGGCCTCGGCCACAGGAACCTGCCAGTACCCACTAGTCAGATCAAGGGTGGAAAAGTAGTTAGCAGATTTTAGTGCAGCTAATGACTCCTCAATCCTAGGTAATGGGTATGCGTCCTTATGTGTGATGCGATTAATCTGCCGGTAATCTACGCACATTCTCATGGTTCCGTCCTTCTTTTTAACTAACACTAGAGGTGCTGCCCAGGGGCTACAACTGTCTCTTATTACCCCTGCAGATTTCATCTCTCTGAGCATATCTTTGGTGGTTTGGTAGTGAGCTGGTGGTAAGGGTCTATACCTCTCTTTTATAGGTTGATGGTCACCTGTGGGTATAGTGTGCTCTACCCCTTTGATTTGCCCAAAGTCTAACGGGTGTTTACTGAATATTTGTTCGTATTCTTTCACTACCCGGTATACTCCATGCTTGTGACGGGAAGGTGTAGAACTGGTACCTACATGCAACTTTTGGCACCAATCCTCCAGCTTCTCCTCTGAGCCATTGTCATCCGCCTGACATGACGGGTTCAAGGGCTCGGCGGCTGTGATGTTATTGTTATCAACCGTGTACAACTTAGCCATGGTAGCATACTTAGGTAATGTGACCTCATCTTCTCCGCAGTTCAATAGGCGTAATGGCACTCTTCCCCTGTGTACATCAACTACTCCTCTCGCTGTGAGTATGGTGGGTCTGCTATCTGAGTACACGGGTTCTACCAGGGCCTGATAGTCTTGCCCTTTAATGCCTATTGCGGCTCTGCACCATACCAACATTTCAGTTTTGGGAGGAATTACAATGGGTATTGGGTCATTTACTCGTACACTGCCGATCTCACCTCCGGAGATTTCTACCTGTTGCTTCAACATCAGAGCTTTGATCTCTTTGTGCAAAAGCCTCTGTTGTCCTGTTCCGGCAGTCTCGGCGATTTGCTGCAAAACACTTAACACTTCGGAAAAAAATTTCTCAATGACATTCATTCCTATCAGCATCACGGGTTCACGGTCTCGCCGGTTAACATCTACGATTATAATACCCTGGTTCTGCAATTCTACCTTCCCAACCTGAATATTCATTTCTCTAAATCCAACCTTTGGTATTACCAGTCCATTACCAGCCCATACCTCAAAGTAAAGTCATCTGGCGCATTAGTAATGTCTGAATCAGCCCAGTACATTTTATAAAGAACATGTGGGATGGATGTTATCTGGGACCCGGTATCCAGCAAGGCACTAAAGGGGATGCCATTCAACACAATAGGGATCACCGGTTTTTCTCCCACGAATCTGTCATACCAGGCTCAGGGGCCTCGAGTGTTCATTCCTGGGGAGCGGCCCGCCTGCCCAGGGAATTGTCGTTTAAAGGACACTCACGAGCAAGATGGCCTGGTTTCTGGCAATGGCGGCAAATGGGCTGTCCATCTGGTTGGTAGCAATCGCTGGATCGTCCACTTGCTGCTGGGTATCTTCTGGGCCTCGTCCACTGGACATCCTCTCTGCTGGTCGCCGACTCAATCTTGGGTGCAGGTCTTGACTCTCGCAGTTCCTTGATGACCTTGGCCATGGAGATCACGGTGTCTGTCAGGGCATCTAGCTTTTGATTGATTGCGACATTAGAAATTAGTTCCCCAGTCTCAGCAGCAGTTGCTGACATGGCAGATGTCGCTGGCACTGCCGACTGCTGAGGTGCTGTTGCAATGTCCAGAACAGTGGGTAGCTCCTGTGGCTCTTCCAGCTGCTGCAAACGGATAGCTCTATCTTTCAGCTCAGTAAATGTCATGTCAGGGTTCTGCAGCAGTATCATGCTTAACTGTCCTCGATGGGAAGGGGAATGGAGGCCCTCTATGAATTGATCAAATAGCATTTTATCAGCTCCCAGGGCTAAAGCAGGTTCTGCCAGCTTAAGGGCTCTGAGTGCTTCCTGCAGGTTCAAGGCAAAGTCTGTAGCACTCTGTTTAGGTTTCTGGTGGCATGCAAAGAACCTCATCTTAGCCCGGGTATCAGCAGCAGATTCAAACGTTGCTTTCAGTCTAGCTGCCAGATGCTCTACAGTGTCCTTATCTGTGTCCAGCCAGGATGCAACCTCACGCCGTGCATTGCCCGTTAACTGTCCCATTATCATTCCTACACGCTGGGCTTCAGTGAGGGGTACATAACATAATATTCCTTTATCTTTAGCATAAAGTCAGTTAAAGTATTAGGCTCACCGGAGTATTGGGGCAGCCACATTGCCCCTGGAGTATACGGCATCAGGAACGGCATTATTGGTGCTGTTCCTTGCGCCGCTGCACCGCCGGGTACTATCCTGGGTCCGGCGCTGCAGCTCCACCGGCTGCTTTGTCTCCGCCTTGTGCATTGGGCTGCGACATCTTGGGCCCCCTTAGTTAAGGTCCGCCCTCCGTCTTCCGCTTCCGTCCGGATGTCTAACAAAGGTTCCGCTGCGCACCAGGGATTCTCTTCCCTTCCGGATGACGTCAGAGCGGTGAGCGGTTTCTCTTCCCGCGCGTCGCGTGCTCTGCAATGGCGGATTTTAAAATTTTCAATCTCTGTGGCGCAGTTACAATTCAGCTTGCGCGCGCCCAGCAATGGCGGCAGATCCAAAACAGTCACTAATCACGGCACACAATGCCCGGTACCGGGCACGGTAGATCCTGTTCGTGACGCCAGGTTGTGGAGCCCCTCGGGACAGGGCACTCGGTGCTGGACCGGGGTGCTGCTGGGGGATGTCACGGCGGTCCTGGTCCGGACCGTGTCCCGGGCCCGCACAATAAAATGGGGGGTTATTTACAGGGGATTTGTCACTCGTGACGCCACCCACTATATGCGGCCAGTAATGGGGCCGCCGCTGCTGCAGAACCTCCGGGGATGATGGGTTAGCAGCTTGGATGGAATAGTTCCTGTGGGCAGAACTGGGTTCCCCGGGGCAGTGGTAGAGGTAGATAAAGTCTGTGAGGATGTTATTGATGCTGCAGGAGAGTAGGGTAGCAGTAGAGATGATAAGAGTAGAGGCAATGGCAGTCTATGAGGGCAAGTGGGGCTTCAGTATAAGGATCACACACACTCACGGTTTCTGTTGTTTTCCAAGTCTTTACTTGCAGATGGTTTTACACAGTATTGTCCACGGAGTCTGTACCAGGTTGCTCCCACCCTGACCGGGTCCTTGGCTTCCCACTTAAGCGCTGTGTGTGGCCCTGCTGCTGCTTGTAGCTGTACTGCTGGCCCTGTCTCTGCTCACGGGTACCAAGAGACACACACAACACAGAGACACACACCTCCCCCAAGGGGGGACACACACACTCTATAGCGACACATGCACTCACCCCACAGGGACACACACACACCACAAAGAGACACACACAACACAGATACACACACACACCACACAGACCCCCCCCACAGGGACACACACACATACACTCCCTATAGGGACACATGCACTCACCCCACAGGGACACACACACACCAGAAAGAGACACACACAACAGAGACACACACCACACAGACCCCCCCACACAGGGACACACACATACACACCCTATAGGGGCACATGCACTCACCCCACAGGGACACACACACACACCACAAAGAGACACATACAACAGAGACACACACCACACAGACCCCCCCCACACAGGGACACACACATACACACCCTATAGGGGCACATGCACTCACCCCACAGGGACACACACACACCACAAAGAGACACATACAACAGAGACACACACCACACAGACCCCCCCCCCACAGGGACACACACATCTACACCCCAGGGACACACACACCACACAGACAAACACAGATGTGCACAAATCACCTCATACAACTCGCCTCATACGTGTGCTATCTTTATTTTCCAAACATAAACATCTGATTAAAAACAGCCAATGTGCAACACATGTGCCATATAGGGAATTAAGGCAGATGTTAGTCACATGAGCCGTCTATTATGTGTATGTGTGAGGTAACATATACTGCCCGGCCAGGGGGAGGGATTACTGTTGGTTGGAGATTTATTAGGGCCCTTTCACATCAGCGTTTTTTGAAATTTGCGGCAGATGCGGTGAAAAAAACGCATCTGCCGCAATTACCGCATACCGGCTGCACTTGCGGCGCGGTTGCGGTAAACGCCATGCAAAGTATAGGCGTACTTGCGGCAGGTGCGGCAAGTGCGGTTTTGCACTTGCGGCAGGTGCGGCAGCGAAAAAAAACGCGGCTGACCGCACCTGCCGCACCTGCCGCAAGTGCAAAAACCGCACTTGCCGCACCTGCCGCAAGTACGCCTATACTTTGCATGGCGTTTACCGCAACCGCGCCGCAAGTGCAGCCGGTATGCGGTAATTGCGGCAGATGCGTTTTTTTCACCGCATCTGCCGCAAATTTCAATAAACGCTGATGTGAAAGGGCCCTTAGGCTGCCTATAGCAATCAATCACAGCTCAGCTTCTATTTTCCTACAGGTCATTAATATGACATATTCAAATTCAATGTTGTTATAGCTAACAGCAGTTATTTATTAACCCGGGCGTAGCTGGGTACTACAGCTAGTTTAAATATATAACTGCAGTGAAAAGTAGAGGGCCCTTCTACGAATGGTAAAAGAAATTGAGAATCATTAAAATAAAATCTAGTCTAGTATGAGTTTTTTTTGTGAAATTTTACTTTATGTACAATAGAAACCGATTTCTCATGATTTTGAATCAAGAAATATTGAATAGTAGTAATAAAAAGAAAAGGATAAAAATGCTAGATGTCTCCTAAGTAATAGGTTCAGAAATAATATACATATAAGCTATTGAGTTTATGTTTGAACTCATCTATCTTTGCTGCAAGTTTACAGATTAGTCATTTGAAATTATTATTATAGTAATAATAATCACTAACTCTATCACCAGACAATCCCTCAGATATGGGATATGCTAAAATTCTTGCTACGCTTGATAGACCAGACTTTTACAGTTGTGGCCAGAACTTTTTGGGCAAAGGCATCAACATAGAGTTTACAGGAGAAAAAAAGAGGCATTCAAAGAAAAGAACACGGTCCCTACAGTCAAACATGGCGGAGGTTCTCTGATGTTTTGGGGTTGCTTTGCTGCCTCTGGCACTGGACTGCTTGACCGTGTGCATGGCATTATGAAGTCTGAAGACTACCAACAAATTTTGCAGCATAATGTAGTGCCCAGTGTGAGAAAGCTGGGTCTCCCTCAGAGGTCATGGGTCTTCCAGCAGGACAATGACCCAAAACACACTTCAAAAAGCACTAGAAAATGGTTTGAGAGAAAGCACTGGAGACTTCCAAGGTGGCCAGCAATGAGTCCAGACCTGAATCCCATAGAACACCTGTGGAGAGATCTAAAAATGGCAGTTTGGAGAAGGCACCCTTCAAATATCAGGGACCTGGAGCAGTTTGCCAAAGAAGAATGGTCTAAAATTCCAGCAAAGCATTGTAAGAAACTCATTGATGGTTACCGGAAGCGATTGATCACAGTTATTTTGGCTAAAGGTTGTGCAACCAAGTATTAGGCTGAGGGTGCCAATACTTTTGTCCAGCCCATTTTTGGAGCTTTGTGTGAAATGATCAATGTTTTGCTTTTTGATTCATTCTCTTTTGTGTTTTTTTTATTGAAGACAAATTAAATGAAGATAATAATACCAAAGAATTTGTGATTGCAATCATTTTCAGGAAGAAACTGAGTATTATCTGACAGAATTGCAGGGGTATCAATACTTTTGGCCACAACTGTAAGTTTATCAGTGCAGAGTTGCCTGTCAGCCACTAAATAGTGGTGACTGAAACGGCACTGGCATGCCTCTATGACTGAAAGCCAGAGGCTGCCGGGAGGAATAAAGTAAATTTCTTCTTGGTTGCTTGGCTTTCAGTGTGGGGCAACTTTAGAATGTTATTACACTGCAGATTAACTCTACATTTGCAGGTTAATAAGAGTGTGAGAACATGACAGGTTCCATTTAAGCTGGCTATGCACATTACAAGGTTGTTAGCCAAATGATGCTGCAGCCGATTATTTGTCCTACAGCCATCACAGTTGACTCTCCAATACACAGAAGAACCTACTCAGATTAGCACATTTGTGTTCTCCATGAAAAAAGCATGCTGACACCAATGAATTAGAGTAGCAATAACAACACAGTAGAGTAGTCTTGATGAGTAGGAGCAGAGCTGAGTTTTAAAGCAGCATTGCTAGGTATGGCAGGAGTATGTGCAAAATCCTAGCAGCATGGCTATGGGTATGTCAGGGCGGTGAAGTAGCAAATCTCTTCAATGCTCAGAGCTGAGTTTGTCAGGAGATTCACAATTTGCAATACTACACAGCCCGGTGGAAAAGAAGAGTTACGTATTTCAGAGCTCAGCAATGTAACAGAGATTGGCTTGTGAGGAGACTTCCCTATGAAGTAGCGGTGCCAAGCAATGTTGCTTCGGTGTTTTGTCACATGGAAAATGCAGAATTGGGGCAGGGTTACCATCCGCAGTGGTGTGAATGCAAGCTCAATTCAATGACAATTGATATACAAGTGGACGTAGACTGCGCTGCCAACAGCAAGAAATACAAAGTGGTGTATATTCCAAAGTGGTGGTCTTTATTCATCTGACGCGTTTCAGAGTGTATTCCTCACTCCTTCCTCAGGGAACCAACTTTTTAAACCACAGTTCCATTGCAGCTTAATTCAATATAAGATCTAACAGGACGACAGACAAAAACCCAACTTGATTAAAATTTTCATTTGTGGATTTGACATGTAAATATCTGTATCATCTCCCGATATACCAAGCAAAGAAAAATGTAGAAATGGTATCAAAAACTGTTATTGTGTATTAATTTATATTATGACAACTATTCAAGATGTGAATAAATATCTGCAATTCCACTCGAAATAACCTTACACAATGTTTAAAATTTACAAGGGATAGTCCAAAATGAATATTGATTTTAATCCTAAATGTCTATTTTACAGGAATAATCCAATCTCTTTTCTATTACACATCAATTGTAAAGTCTCTACCAATCCCTCTATAATGAAACTGCTTTACCTATTTATTTTTTTTACCTACTTCTGGGTTTGATGATGCTTTGTTTAAAGGGAACCAACCACCTCAGATCACCCTAATACACAGTTAGTACATGTCCCTGCACCCTAAGGATACCTTTCCAGCACTGTTTTTGTGTAAAATCTTGCATTAGTATAACTGATATAAAGAGTTTATAAACTTACTAGCCTGGAGACCTCTGGGCGTATCCCTCCTTCTGTTATACTTCAGGGCTGTGCATTGCATGGCTGCGCTCCCCCTCCCTCCGTGCCTGCTGCCTGCCCTGATGGGCGTGATCGTTATCTCCTCTGCACAGAGGGAGGGGGAGCACAGCCATGCAATGCACAGCCCTGATGTATAACAGAAGGAGGGATACGCCCAGAAGTCACCAGGCTAGTAAGTTTATAAACTCTTTATATCAGTTATACTAATGCAAGATTTTACACAAAAAGAGTGCTGGAAAGGTATCCTTAGTGTGCAGGGACATGTACTAACTGTGTATTAGGGTGATCTGAGATGGTTGGTTCCCTTTAAGAATCTCCAGTGTATGCTGGGATACTTATATGAGAAATCATCAGGGGGCAGAGGCTGCAGCAGCCTTTGTCCCCACCCTGAAACAAAGTGTCATCAGCAGGGGTGGATTAAGAGTAGCCAGGGCCAGGGGCTGTTCAGTCTCGGTGGGCCCCCTGGTCTTGTCACAGGGGTCATGTGACGGGGGTCATTATCATATACCTGAAACAGATTATTTCAGAAAAATAGTTGCTGTTTGAAACTATAACCTGACATACATCCATTGATCTACCGTTGTCAATTTAGGACTAGCACACACAGCACAGCAGCTGCAGACTAAAGAACAGAGTGATAATAAAAAACACTGCAAATAGATGGATATAAAAGTAATATTGCAATTGTGTGCATTTAAATCAATGCATGCAGGATAATCGCGAGGCCTAATGCACAAATTGGCAATATAAAGAACAAAAAGAAAAGGAAGAAAATAAACCGAAGTCCAAGATTCAAATAAAAATATGTAACCGTTTATAGAAAAATTGAGACGGTAAAAAAATCAGATACCACATACATTAGAATGGGACAGTGATCCAAATCAGGGAGGGGTTAAATAAGTACTTATGGTAAATATGTAGAAACTGATATGGTCAAAAAGATCCAGGGGCAAAGAGTACAAAAATACCTTAGAGTAGAATATAACAACATACAAAAGTATAATGAAAATGGGAAACTAATTCAATTGGTTCCTATAAAAGCCAATGGAGGTAATTATACACTGATAACATATGATGAATCAAAGAAGATAAAATAGAAAAAGTGAAAGCTGAAGAAAGGATATATCAGAATAAAACAATATACTGATAGGAGTATCTTCCCATATGCAGATAGAGCCCTCCACACAGTCCCTCTATATAAAGTATGAGAACCTATATAGCCCCCTGTATACAGTGTGAGCCTCCACAAAGCTGCCTGTACACAGTGTGAACCTCCACATAGTCACTATAAACACTATGAGCTCTCACAAAGCCTCTATATACCATTTGAGGTAATGAAGTGACGTAACTGCGTCTGCTGTCAGTCAGAGACGGTGATTGGTGGAAGAAGGAGCCATCGGCTTCATCCACCACCAGTGTAACCTCTGCTCACTGCATCCTAGGGATGCAGAGAGCAGTGATCAGTGGTGTAACTACTGCGACTGTAAGGGTCGCAAGTGAGACCAGACCTGCAGGTACAGGGGCCCGTGCCACCCGCTGACCCCTGCGACCGCTTTACATGGATTTGCATCCCATGTCCTTGGGCTGTACCACGTCCTTTTTGAAATGCCCGCCTCTTGGGATCATGCGATGCCCTGGCCAGAACGTCATATCTGGCCCAGTGCATTGTGGGGTCGATCACATGGTACGGCCGGGCTCTAGCGCGTGCGCACTGTGCGGTTATTGAAGCCGGCTCGTCAACACCATGGTGGCCGTGGTCTTGGTCAGTGAGCTGTGCACATCCATCTCCATATTGTGCTGCCATGAGGAGACGCGATCTCCAGGTGCTACTCCATTACTGGCGGGGGTGGGGGCTTATCACTAGCGATTATTAGTCTATAGCTTGGGTGGTGGTCGCTCCCAGTACACCATGTATTGCTCTGTAAGCCCTGCATTGGCTGAACATGCAGGAGAATGCTAATAGTGCTGCAGAGAAAAAGGCTACACCAGAGCGCCTATAGCCGCCATGTGTCACATATTGAACTATTGTGGGCCTGTGGGAAAGGGAAGACCTAGGAATCAGTGCACAGAGCAGCGTCACCAGTGCACAGAGCAGCGTCACCAGTGCACAGAGCAGCGTCACCAGTGCACAGAGCAGAGTCACCAGTGCACAGAGCAGAGTCACCTGTGTAGTGATGGGCAGTCCGGCTCTTTTTGATGAGCCGGCTCTTTCGGCTCAGTTCACTAAAAAGAGCCGGCTCTTTCGGCTCAAAAAACGGCTCTTTTTTACAATAATCCTCTGCTACAACCTGTCATGAATACTGAACCTCCCCAGTACAGTGAGGACCTCATTCTACACCTTTGTATATATCTAGTGAAGCAGTAAAGACTGTTATTAGCATTATTGTTTCCTCAGATTGTCAGCTCTTCTGAACAGGGCCCTCGCTCCTCATTTGTATTCTCAACTTTTATTGCTTTCTAATATGTGGTGTTTTTTGTACATGTCCTTATTAGTAAATGCTCTGATATGTGTCAGTCCTAATTCTTAAATATAAAGGTTGCAATTACTGTGCTATGTCACTGTATGTGCAACACACACTGTACATACTACACACATTGAACACACATACTGTACACATATACATACACACATTGTACACATATACATACACACATACTGTACACACATACATACACACACTGTACACATACATACACACATTGTACACATATACATACACACATTGTACACATATACATACAACATACTGTACACACATACATACACACACTGTACACATACATACACACATTGTACACATATACATACACACATACTGTACACATATACATACACACATTGTACACATATACATACACACATACTGTACACATATACATACACACATTGTACACATATACATACACACATACTGTACACATATACATACACACATTGTACACACATACTGTACACATATACATACACACATTGTACACATATACATACACACATACTGTACACACATACATACACACACTGTACACATACATACACACATTGTACACATATACATACACACATACTGTACACATATACATACACACATTGTACACATATACATACACACATTGTACACATATACATACACACATACTGTACACATATACATACACACATTGTACACATATACATACACAATACTGTACACACATACATACACACACACTGTACACATACATACACACATTGTACACATATACATACACACATACTGTACACATATACATACACACATTGTACACATATACATACACACATACTGTACACATATACATACACACATTGTACACACATACTGTACACATATACATACACACATTGTACACATATACATACACACATACTGTACACACATACATACACACACTGTACACATACATACACACATTGTACACATATACATACACACATACTGTACACACATACATACACACGCTGTACACATACATACACACATTGTACACATATACATACACACATACTGTACACATATACATACACACATTGTACACACATACTGTACACATATACATACACACATTGTACACACATATACTGTACACATATACATACACACATTGTACACACATACTGTACACATATACATACACACATTGTACACACCTACTGTACACATATACATACACACATACTGTACACACATACATACACACACTGTACACATATACATACACACATTGTACACATATACATACACACATTGTACACACATACTGTACACATATACATACACACATTGTACACATATACATACACACATTGTACACATACTGTACACATATACATACACACATACTGTACACACTACATACAACATGAACATATACTACACACATTGTACACACATTACATACACACATTGTACACACATAACACTTACACACATTGTACACACATACTACACACATTGTACACATACATACACTGTACACACATACGATACACACTACTGTACACATACATACACACATTGTACACATATACATACACACATACTGTACACATATACATACACACATTGTACACATATACATACACACATACTGTACACATATACATACACACATTGTACACATATACATACACAACATTAACTTAATACACAATACTGTACAATCATACACACACTTGTACACAACATAACTGTACACATATACATACACCATACTTGTACACATATACATAACACATACATAAATGTAACTACACATTACATACACACATCTGTACACATACATACACACATTGTACACATATACATACACACATACTGTACACATATACCATTACTACACATTGTACACATATACATACACACATATGTACACATATACATACACACATACTGTACACATATACATACACACATTGTACAACATATTACATACAACACATTTCTGTACACACATACATACACACAACACTGTACACACATACATGTACACATTTTACACATATTAACATACAACACATCTGTACACATAACATACACACATTGTACACATATACATACACACAATGTACACAATACTGTACACATTTAACATACACACATTGTACACATATACATACACACATACTGTACACAATCATAACATACACACACTGTACACATACATACACACATTGTACACATATACATACACACATACTGTACACACATACTATACACAGTGTACACATAACATTACACACATTGTACACATATACATACACACATACTGTACACATATACATACACACATGTACACATATACATACACACATTGTACACATATACATTACACACATACTGTACACATATACATACACACATTGTACACACATACTGTACACATATACATACACACATTGTACACACATACTGTACACATATACATAACTACACACATTGTACACACATACTGTACACATATACATACACACATTGTACACACATACTGTACACATTATACACACATACTGTACACACATACATACACACATGTACCCCATACTTACAACAACATTGTACACATTACATACACACATTGTACACAATACTTACACATATTACATACACCAACATTGTACACACATACTGTACACATATACATACACAATTGTACACACATGCTGTACATCATAACATACAATATACGACACACTATATATATACACATACATGTACAATATACATACACACATTGATACACACACATACACACAATTGTACACACAACGTACACAATATAATACACACATTGTTACACACACATGAATGTAACACACATACATACACACATGTACACAATATGTATATATACAACACACACATATGTCATATACAACACACATTGTACACACATACTGTACACACATACACACACGATATATATACACACACGTGATATATACACACACACATGATATACACACACACCTGATATATATACACATACATGATATATATACACACACAATATACACACACACACACACATATGATATATACACACACACAATATATATACACACACATATGATAAGTACACACACACATGATATATACACACACATGATATACACACACACACATATGATATATACACACACACACATATGATATATACACACACACGATATATACACACACACGATATATACACACACACACATATGATATATATACACACACGATATATACACACACATGATATATATACACACACACGATATATACACACACACATGATATATATACACACACATGATATATACACACACATGATATACACACACATATGATATATACACACACACACATATGATATATACACACACACACATATGATAAATACACACACACATGATATATACACACACACGATATATACACACACACGATATATACACACACACACATATGATATATATACACACACGATATATATACACATACACGATATATACACACACACATGATAAATACACACACACATGATATATACACACACATGATATACACACACATATGATATATACACACACACACATATGATATATACACACACACACATATGATATATACACACACATATGATATATACACACACATGATATACACACACACACATATGATATATACACACACACATGATATATATACACACACTCAATATATACACACACACACACATGATATATACACACACACGATATATATACACACACACATATGATATATACACACATATGATATATACACACACATGATATACACACACACACATATGATATATATACACACACATGATATATATACACACACAATATATACACACACACACACATGATATATACACATACACGATATATACACACACATGATAAATACACACACACATGATATATACACACACACACATATGATATATACACACACACGATATATATACACACACACACATATTATATATATACACACACACGATATATACACAAACACACACACAGCGCCTTCCACTATACATTGAAGAGATGGAGGCAGAACATTTTGTTAAAGATTTTCTCTTTTTTTTATACCAGAAAAAAAAACTTAAGGGGTTAAACACCAGTCCTGGATGTCAGTAGGCCACTACACTGGGCACTATGTGCTGACTTCCTATTACACTGCCTCTATATACAATTATTGAAGCTGCACCTATATCTCTCCACATTTTGCCTAAAATCCTATAATCCTATTCCTTACCCAACAACTCTATTCACCCCCTGTAGTTTCCTCCTGACTAAAGACTGAGAAGATGATCAATGATAATAAACAAGCTGAGTCCTCCTACACATCCCATATGCCAGATAAGGTCAGGGAAACTTAACCCATAAACATGCTGGTGGTCTTGTGCCCACTGCCCTAAGGAAGAAACAATGTGTGTGTATTGCTTTAATTGGGAGAAGGGGCTTCCGCCATGTGTTGGAAACTTTGTTTACACTTTTAGCTCACTTATCTCCTGGCTGCTCCTCCCAGTCACAGTCAGGCTTAATAAAGCTGCCAGCAGAGGGTAAAAAAAAAAAAAAAAACACGGCTCTCCGGCTCGTTCACTGTGAAGAGTTGGCTCTTATCAGTCACATGAAAGAGCCGGCTCAATGTGTCGGATCGTTCGCGAACGACACATCACTACACCTGTGTACAGAGCAGAGTCACCTGTGTACAGAGCAGCTTCACCAGTGTACACATCAGTATTATCAGTGTACACAGCAGTATTATCAGTGTACACAGCGGTGTCAGCAGCGCAGAGAGAAAATAACACCAGTGTACATAGCGTAGTTGTGAAGTCTGTACAGATAGCCATGTCACCATTACAAATAGCAATTGATTCAGTAGAGATAGCCGTGTAACCAGTATAGATAGATTCTATCACCAGTACACACAGCAGTGTCACCTCTACTAATAATTATGTCACCAGTACAGAGGGCAGTATAAGCAGTGTCACCAGTACAAATAGCCATTTAACCAGTGCAGATAGCAGCGTCACCAGTATAGAGGGAAGTGTAACCAGTGCAGCCATGCAGATAGCAGTGTCACTCGTACAGGGGGCAGTGTAACCCGTGCAGATAGCAGTGTCACCAGTGCAGATAGCAGTGTCACCAGTATAGAGTGAAGTGTAACCAGTGCAGTCGTGCAGATAGCAATGTCACCAGTGCAGATAGCCATTTAACCTATGCAGATAACAGTGTCACCAGTTCAGGTAGCAGCGTCACCAGTACAAATAGCCATTTAACCAGTGCAGATAGCAACTCCACCAGCGCAGATAGCAGCGTCACCAGAGCAGGTAGCAGCGTCACCAGAGCAGGTAGCCATTTAACCAGTGCAGACAGCAGCGTCACCAGTGCAGACAGCAGCGTCACCAAGTGCAGACAGCAGCGTCACCAAGTGCAGATAGCAGTGTCACCAGTACAAATAGCCATTTAACAAGCGCAAGGAGCAGTGTCACCAGTGCAGAGAGCAGCGTCACCAGTGCAGAGAGCAGTGCATATTCCTATCACTATTTTGCATTGTATTATATGACGGGTTATGAGGCTGCATTTTACTATATGGAGGGCTATGAGGCTGGGTTATACTATAATGGAGGAGCATATATACCAGGCTAAGGGCAGATTCCAGGAGGAGGACCCTATATAGCAGGATGAGGGACATTAATACATAATGATCTAGAACGTTACATGGGGCCCATACATCTGACCAATGTGGACGCGTGGGGGAAGGGGGGCCCAGGTCCAAATTTGGCACCGGGGCCGTTCGGACTCTAGTTACGCCACTGCCAGTGATGTTGGGATACCTGTAGTCGTCAGCACCAGGTGACCCTCTGGCCAGTATTTTCAACCATTTGGTTGCATTTTGCCCAAGTTTGGACTAGACTGCCCAGGACCCTGGCTACAGGACATCATAGATGACTGTGTATATAATCTGTGATGCTGAATCAATCCTGTGCAGGGCTCTGTATAGTTAGGTCTGCTGTGTCCATCTGGGGCACAACGTGATTTCTGGCAACAGTTTGACTCTTCATACAGATTGGGAGCCGATGACCTAACACTGACACCACAACCCCCGACCTGCATGAGGGGTTAAACTGCTGCAATAAATCCCACTGATCCTCAGCAGAGCAGCTGGTGACACCATGCAGTTTGAAGCCCAGCAGCCCTGGACTTGTGAGGTGAGCAGCATTCTGAAATCTCTTCACTGTACAAACACAATCTCCTATCACTATCCTGAGAAACAACAATGTCTGACCTTCCCCACTGATCCCACGCAGAAGCTCCACTCTGGCAGGTAGAACACAGGGTGACATGAGTACAGAAACTCAGCCAGTGTCTGCTGAGCTGTGATGCAGCTGCCCGACACATGTACACATTTAAAGGTACAGTGCAGGTCTCCTGCCTATAAGTCTACAAACGATGGGGCAGCCCTTCATATCTGCTTGGGGACAAACCTGGGGGGCAGGTGCCACTCTGCCCAGTCTACCCCTGGCTGTGAGCAGTGGTGGATTGAGCTGCCGGTGGCAGAACCAGCAGCTCAGCTCCTCTGGGAATCACATATTTGGCGGGCTTCCCCTGTGCCTCCTCCAGCACCCGCCTTCTTTTTGCAGCTTCCTCCCGCACATCCACGTCATGACGTGCAGGAGAAAGAAATGGGGCGGGGCAGTAGGCGCCGGGGGCAGCAGTGACCTGAAAATTCACATCAGCTGTGCGGAGTGCGGTGCAAACAATGGCTGATTATAATGGGGCAAGTTACCCTGGGGGGCTCTGGGCCCCCTGAGAGCCTTGGGCCCAGGGCAACTGCCCAAATTGACCTCATTATAATCCACCACTGGTCATCAGTGATTTCTGTTTCTGGAATTAAGCATGAACCAATCCTACTATATATGGGCTCATCCTGCTACATATACAGTGGGTACGGAAAGTATTCAGACCTCTTTACATTTTTCACTCTCTGTTTCACTGCAGCCATTTGGAAAATTCAAAAAAGTTCATTTTTTTCTCATTAATGTACACTCTGCACCCCATCTTGACTGAAAAAAAACAAAATGTAGATATTTGTGCAAATTTATTAAAAAAGAAAAACTGTAATATATAGCAGGATAAGGACCATATATGGCCTCCCCCTAGCACTTTTGCACCACTCCAATCTATGCTAAACTCTGCTGTCCGACTAAGGCTGGGTTCACATTTGCGGACCCCTCCGCAGCGTTCTGCAGAGGGGATCCGCAATGTGACCGCAGCCACCGCAGGCCCCTATCTGACAGCGCAAGATCGTGCGCACCCATTCACTGCCATATGTGATCTGTATGCAGGCGGATGCCTGCGCACAGATCACACACTCTCGTCCGCACCAGGAATGCAACATGTCGCGTCCCTGGTGCGGACGAAAGTGTGTGATTTGTGCGCAGGCATCCGCCTGCGTACAGATCACATATGGCAGTGAATGGGTGCGCACGGTCTTGCGCTGTCAAGCGCAGCACCGTGCGCTCCCATTATAAAGATAGGGGCCTGCGGTGGCTGCGGTCACATTGCAGATCCCCTCCGCAGAACGCTGCGGAGGGGTCCGCAAATGTGAACCCAGCCTAATCCACCTGTCTCCCCGCTATTCCCCAGCCTCTCCTCTCTGCCAAGATCTTCACTGGCTCCCCATTTCTCAGCGGCCCCGGTTCAAAACACTAACCATGACACATAAAGCCATTCACAATTTGCCTCCTCCTTACATCTACAACATGGTCTCCCGATACCTACGCTCACGCAACCTTTGATCTTCTCAAGATCTCCTCCTCTACTCCCCTCTTATCTCTTCTTCCCACAACCGCATACAAGGCTTCTCCCGTGCATCCACTATACTCTGGAACTCTCTGCCCCAACACATCAGACTCTCGCCAACTGTCGAAACCTTCAAAAGAAACTTGAAGACCCACCTTTTCCGACAAGCCTAAAACCTACAGTGAGCATCAGTCTACCAAACCATCGCACGACCAGCTCCATCCTCTCGTAGTGTATCCTCACCCATCCCTTGTAGACTGTGAGCCCTCGCGGGCAGGATCCTCTTTCCTCACCTATTGTCCCCTCATCCATCCCTTGTAGACTGTGAGCCCTCACGTTCAGGGTCCTCTCTCCTCACCTATTGTACCCTCATCCATCCCTTGTAGACTGTGAGCCCACACGTGCAGGGTCCTCTCTCCTCACCTATTGTACCCTCATCCATCCCTTGTAGACTGTGAGCCCTCACGGGCAGGGTCCTCTCTCCTTCTGTACCTTGTGTGCCTTATACTGTTCATGTATTTCTACTTGTCTATGTATGCCCTTTGCACATGTAGAGCGCCATGGAATAAATGGCGCTATAAAAATAATTAATAATATCAGAATGAGCACATATATACCTGTATGAGGGACCTTAATACATAATGAAAGGGGGGAGGGGGCAATTAGTAAGTCTTTATAGGATTTAGAACACTACACGGGCCCATACATTTGACCAACTTTCACAGTGGGGCCCATTGGACTCTAGCTACACCACTGCAGTTCTTTCCCATTGATTGTAGCAACTATCCAACCTGAATTGATTTACAGTATATGAACACAAAAATAATATTTTTGGGGAAAACAATTCAAAGGGTTTCATGGCTGTAAATGAATGCCTAAACTAGTTGAAGTATCAATACTTTGTTGCAGCCAGACTAGGGACCTGAGAGCTTCCTCACCTAGCATTTGAATGTTAATAATCTGGTTGCTGCTGGCATTTACAATCCCCCATGACATTATGATATTCCCATGTGTTATAATTTAGCATGAAGCTTAATGTGTCATCCAGGAAGCCAGTATTCAAGTGCCAGCTGAGGAACTTTGCAGGACCATCGTTCAGCTGTCAGAAAGTACCGATGTAAACACTGAACCAAAGGGCTTGGAATCTTTTTGCTATTCTTTATTGTACAAACCCTGGCAAAAATTATGGAATCACCTGGCTCAGAAGATATTCATTCAGTTGCCTAATGTTGTAGAAAAAAAGCAGATCACAGATATGGCACAAAACTAAAGTCCTTTCAAATTGCAACTTTATGGCTTTAATAAACACTAAAAGAAATCAAGATAAAAAATATAGTAGTCAGTAAGGGTACCATTTTTCAGACCAAGCAGAGGGAGAAAATTATGGACTCACTCAATTCTGAGGAAAAAATTATGGAATCACCCTGTAAATTTTAATTCCCAAAACTAACACCTGCATCAAATTAGATCTGCTCATTAGTCTGCATCTAAAAAGGAGCGATCACACCTTGGAGAGCTGTTGCACCAAGTGGACTGACATGAATCATGGCTCCAACATGAGAGATGTCAAATGAAACAAAAGAGAGGATTATCAAACTCTTAAAAGAGGGTAAATCAACAGGCAATGTTGCAAAAGATGTTGGTTGTTCACAATCAGCTGTGTCTAATATCTGGACAAAATACAAACAACATGGGAAGCTTGTTAAAGGCAAACATATTGGTAAACCAAGGAAGACATCAAAGTGTCAAGACCGCAAACTTAAAGCAATATGTCTCCAAAACAGGAAATGCACAACAAAACAAATGAGGAACGAATGGGAGGAAACTGGAGTCAATGTCTGTGACCGAACTGTAAGAAATCGCCTAAAGGAAATGGGATTTACATACAGAAAAGCTAAAAAAAAGCCATCTTTAACACCTAAACAGAAAAAAACAAGGTTACAATGGACTAAGGAAAAGTAATCGTGGACTGTGGATGACTGGATGAAAGTCATATTCAGTGATGAATCGCGAATCTGCATTGGGCAAGGTGATGATGCTGGAACTTTTGTTTTGTGCCGTTCCAATGAGATTTATAAAGATGACTGCATGAAGAGAACATGCACATTTCCACAGTCATTGATGATATGGGGCTGCATGTCAGGTAAAAGCACTGGGGAGATGGCTGTCATTACATCTTCAATAGATGCCCAAGTTTACATTGATATTTTGGACACTTTTCTTATCCCATCAATTGAAAGGATGTTTGGGGATGATGAAATCATTTTTCAAGATGATAATGCATCCTGACATAGAGCAAAAACTGTGAAAACATTCCTTGAAAGAAGATACATAAGGTCAATGTCATGGCCTGCAAATAGTCTGGATCTCAATCCAATTGAAAATCTTTGGTGGAAGTTGAAGAAAATGGTCCATGACAAGGCTCCAACCTGCAAAGCTGATCTGGCAACAGCAATCAGAGACAGTTGGAGCCAGATTGATGATGAGTACTGTGTGTCACTCATTAAGTCCATGCCTCAGAGATTTCAAGCTGTTATTAAAGCCAGAGATGGTGCAACAAAATATTAGTGATGTATTGGAGTGTTCTTTTGTGTGTTTGTTTTTCATGATTCCATACTTTTTTTCTCAGAATTTAGTGATTCCATAATTTTTTCCCCCTGCTTGGTCTAAAAAAAATTATCCTTACTAACTACCACATGTTTTATCTTGATTTCTTTTAGTGTTTCTTAAACCCAGAGAGTTGCCATTTGAAAGGACTTTAGTTTTGTGCCATGTCTGTGATCTGCTTTTTTTCTACAACATTAAACAATTAAATGAACATCCTCCAAGCCCGGTGATTCCATAAATTTTGCCAGGCGTTGTATACTTTGTTCTTAATACTGTTTTATAGAATTAGTGTAAATTGATTCACAGGATCTATTTCTTCAGCCGCAATACTAACATGTGGCCACTAGACTGGAACCTTGAAAGGGGCCTCCTACCTAAAGGCATCTGCAGTTCTTCTCTCAATTAGCTGTCCTGGCACAACGTTACATGTGCATGATGTCACACCAGGCCAGCTAATCAAAAGGAGAGCCAAGAAATAGGAGTCAGCTATCAGGACTTCTGTCCAGTGGCAAGAGATCCCTGATATTGCTGATGGAATGGATCCTGAGAATAATTTCACAACTTTGTTTTATAAATAATGAATTTTGTAAGACATGTTTGTTAAAAAAAAATCATATTTTATATGACCATTATAAGGTATTAATATGTATCAAATACATTTTTCCTTTTTGCCATCATGTTATTATGTATGATATGAGGTGTGTCTCAAATAGCAAAGTATGTAATTGAGTTGTTGAAATGAATATAATAAATCAGATCTTATTTTCATAGCAGATAGAGACTTGGCATGCTTGTACTGGATGGACTAGAGGGACCAGTTTTGCAAAGATAAAACACAGAAAATGGTCTTGTTAGCTTAATTACATGTATTGTATTTGTAAATGTTGCTGGTAGAAAGCTTTTCAAGATACATTTTAGGAAATCCTTATTTATCCTAAGTAAACTCTTTATGCCAGGGGTGGGGAACTCCAGGCCTCGAGGGCCACAAACAGTGCATGTTTTCAGGATTTCCTCAACATTGCACAGGGGTTGGAATCGTCACCAGTACAGGTAATTCAATTGACACCTGTGCAATGCTAAGGAAATCCTGAAAACCTGCACTTGCACTGTGTGCGGCTCTTGAGGCCTGGAGTTCTTTACCCCTGCCTTATGCTTTGTAGTAAATAGAAGATAATACACATCTGCAATCAAAGAGCTTGAATACAACATATTTCGGCAAACATTACCCCCAATTAGTGATTCTTGGCTGCATTTAGCTTAGTTGAAAAAAAAGGAAGTATAAAATTTATCATGTGCAGTATGTATCGTTAGTATCACAAATCCTCCGCTCAATGATCAAGGCTGAACTGTAATTTTGGGAGTAACATCTGAGTCATCCAACCAAGAGCTGGGATGTGCTGAGCTGTTGGTATTTTGAGTGAAAGTTTAGTTGTCCATTCCTATACTGCGAGGTGCTGGATTTCTGCAGGTGTTCTCGGTGATTGCCCAGCTACTTAGCTGAGCAGTTTATCTAAGAACACTGCCAGGTTTAGCTTTCTGCTGAGTGGTGCTTTTGGCCTGTTAATGTGCGCTTGGTCTTCTGATTTTCTCTTACCAGACCTCCAAGCTCATTAGACCTTCCTTTTGCCTAGTCTTTGTGTTCTGATCTGCTACTCTCCAGGTATTCTGATTCCAGACCATGACCTTACTATGCCTCTGTCTACCAGAGCCCTTCATTTCTGACACTATCCTGACCTGGGAACGCTTGACATTAGTGACGAGCATCATATTAGTGAGTAGCGTCAAAAGTAAACTTTGGGCTAGAAGAGGCATACGAACACTAGAAGATTTATTACAAATGCAAGAAAAAAGATGGTTGATGGGCTTGGAGGTCATAGATAAATATAACTTGCCAAATTTCCATTTAACACAATATAGTCAGTTAAACTACTACATTTTGAGTAATCTACGAGATGTAGAGAAAGAAATTGCTACTAATAACTGGGACAGCCTGATCACTAGGGAGATTAGTGAAATTTCGATTTCCTTAATATATGGAATGCTGAGAGATACAGTGCCTACAAGTAGTATTCAATCCCTGCAGATTTAGCTGGTTGACACATGCGGAATTAACTTGGCATTGTGACATTTGGACTGTAGATCAGCCTGGAAGTGGGAAATGCACTGCAGCCAAAAAGATTTTTTTATTTATTTATTTATTTTTTTTAAGCGTTAAAAGTTAATTCAGAGGGTCATTTATTATTCAACCCCTGAAACCACCAGCATTCTGTTTGGTCCCCCTAAAGTATTAAGAAGTAGTTCAGGCACAAAGAACAATGAGCTTCACATGTGTGGATTAATTATCTCTTTTGCCAGCCTTTTCTGACTATTTAAGACCCTCCCCAAACTTGTGAACAGCACTCATACATGGTCAACATGGGAAAGACAAAGGAGCTTTCCAAGGCCATCAGAGACAAGATCGTGGAGGGTCACAAGGCTGGCAAGGGGTACAAAACCCTTTCCAAGGAGTTGGGCCTACCTGTCTCCACTGTTGGGAACATCATCTGGAAGTGGAAGGCTTATGGAACTACTGTTAGCCTTCCACGGCCTGGACAGCCTTTGAAAGTTTCCTCCCGTGTCGAGGCCAGGCTTGTCCGAAGAGTCAAGGTTAAAACAAGGACAACAAGGAAGGAGCTCCGGGAAGATCTCATGGCAGTGGGGACATTGGTTTCAGTCAATACCATAAGTAACGTACTCCACCGCAATGGTCTCCGTTCCAGACGAGCCCGTAAGGTTCCTTTACTTTCAAAGCGTCATGTCAAGGCTCATCTACAGTTTGCTCATGATCACTTGGAGGACTCTGAGACAGACTGGTTCAAGGTTCTATGGTCTGATGAGACCAAGATCGAGATCTTTGGTGCCAACCACACACGTGACGTTTGGAGACTGGATGGCACTGTATACGACCCCAAGAATACCATCCCTACAGTCAAGCATGGTGGTGGCAGCATCATGCTGTGGGGCTGTTTCTCAGCCAAGGGGCCTGGCCATCTGGTCCGCATCCATGGGAAGATGGATAGCACGGCCTACCTGGAGATTTTGGCCAAGAACCTCCGCTCCTCCATCAAGGATCTTAAGATGGGTGGTAATTTCATCTTCCAACA
>JARQOC010001318.1:0-43884 GCA_033576535.1 Allobates femoralis
CCCTGGGGTGCCCAAATACTCATTTGTTGTGTTCCAGCACCATCTACGGGTGAAAATGTATGGTTTATAATTACCTTACACTATAAGAATCTGACTGTATATTTGGTGTTGTCCTATTAGCCAGTGTCTCGGTCACATGGCTCAAGAGGTTGACCTACTTCAAGCCTCTGTCTGTCTAGACAGAGCTGGAAATCCCCAGTTCTGGCCAGGACTACACACGGAGCAGAGCACATGCGAGGGGTCTCCTCATCACTTCTAGACTCAGGGCCTGGAAGTTCATCCTTCCATTCACCACAAGATTTTCTGCCAGGCCCAAGGCGTAGGATCCTTCTCTGCTGAATTTGTCCCCTCCCGAGGGATTAGTGTGAGTGCTGCGGGAGAGAAGACAGCTGGGAGAGCTAACCTTGAGGACCTGCAGTGACATCACCGTCACATGATCCGCTGCTATCCAGAAGTGCTGGGGCCCGCTCGGTGTGCAGCAAAGGACCACACGCTGCAGATCCTGGTTGAACGGGTGGGCCTCCCCCACCACTAGACCAGCAGGTAATGCCCTTAGGTGTGCCTCTCCTGTTTCTCATTCTTCTCATTTAGGATCCTCCTCTGTCTTCCACAGATAGTATGATAAAGACTTTCTATCCTGAATCCTCCTGCATGCTCGTTCAGACAGAAGGGCATACTGAGTATACAGAAAAACCTACTGCACACAGTTGGGAAAGTTTGAGGGTCCCATCCCATCGCAACATTAGTTGCTTGTACGTCATTGTCCATGCACCAGCCATCCAGTTTCCGTAGCGAACATTCCACGGGCAACTTTCTATGTATGCTTCTAAGTACTTCTGCACGTGCTGTGACTGTCTGTGAAACTATCCCCGGATACCAGGATATATATGTATATATATATAAATATAATATATACAGGGGTTGGACAAAATAATGGAAACACATGGGTAAATCAACCAAAGTTAGTTTAATATGGTGTAGGTCCACCTTTTGCTGCGATTACAGCCTCAATTCTCCTAGGTATGGATTCAAACAAGGTGATATCATTGGCCCTGCGGATCTTCACGAAATAGCACCCCAGATAATCACAGAACCTCCGCCATGTTTTACGGTTGGGAGAAGGCAGTCTGGATGGAATGCTTCTTTCGGCTGTCTCCAAACGTACACTCGGCCAGAGGTCGGAAAATGGGGTAAACGATGATTGGTCTGAGAATATCACATGTTTCCACTGCTCCAGGGACCAATTCTGGAGGTTTCTACACCACTCCAAACGCTTGGAAACATTTGTCATTGAGAACAGCGGTTTTCTAATTGCAGCTCTTCTGTGGAATCCAGATTTGTGCAGCTCCCAACTAACAGTTTTCGTGGAAACTGGGTTCTGTAGGTGTTCATAGAGCTCGGCAGTGATTTTCGGAGCCTTGGTCTTGCGATCCTCTCTCACAATTCGCTTTAGAGTCCGATGGTCTCAGTCAACTTCGACTTTTGTCCGGACCTGTGCTTTGCTGCGGACGTTTTCCTTCTCTTACAAACGCAGTCATTACTCTGGAGACAGTACCTCTTGACACGCCAAGCATTCGGGCACTTTCTGTTACACTGGCGCCTGCCATATGAGCACCAACAATTTGGCCTTTTTGAAAATCCGAAAGGTCTGCCATTGGTATCAGGTTCTCATCAATGTTTTTACAATTCGGCAAAACAAACAGTTAATTTACATACACATATCACTTAACACAAATAATCAACTACAAAACATTAACATATGTCACGGTTTGGATGTTTATAACATGTTCGTAGATTATGATGCCAAAACATTAGGTGTTTCCATTTTTTTGTCCAACCCCTGTATACATATATATACATACATATACACACACTGTATTTTTCACTTTGGTGAACAGAGAAAAAAAATATTTTTAATATTAAATGTTTTAATGTTATAATGCCAGTGCCTGTCCTACAATTAGTATATATGGCTCCCATCCTGGAATATATGTTCCCCTACCCTGGTACAAGGCCCACCAATCCAGGATATGGCCCCCTAGGTGAATAGCCCCCAGTGATGGTACACATAGCCCCCCATCCTGGATATGGCCCCCAGTAATGGTGCACCTAGCCCCCATCCTGGATATGGCCCCCAGTGATGGTACACAGAGCCCCCCCATACTGGATATCGCCCCCAATAATGGTACACACAGCTGCACTCACCCCCTCCTTTCTGGATATGCCTCCCCTGTCACTCTATATGCCCCCCATGCTGGCGCACACATTAAAATAATAAAAACTGTAACCTACCCTGTGATGCTCCCTGGCTGCAGTTCGTCGCCTTCTTCCTGTGTCTTTGCCCGGCATCCGATCATGTGAGCGGGGCCCACAGCGATGACGTCACTGAGCGCCCCGGTCACATGATCAGCACAGAGTCAGGAAGAAGACGGTGAGCTACAGGCAGGGAGCGGCAGAGGGTAAGTTTCAGCGTTTATTATTTGATTGTGCACCAGCACGGGGGCATATAGAGGGATGGGGCGCCCATAACCAGAATGAGGGGGATGAGAGCATGCTCATATAATATGCGCCACTTCCCCCGTCTATCTCTCAGCGCGGCTTCAGCACTGAGAAGCGGACAGCAGGATGCAGTGAATATTATGGGGGCATAATGAACAGGGGCATGTAACTACGGACCCTGCTCCAGTACCGCCCCACCTCCTACAGTACACCACATAGTAGATTCGGATTATAAGATGCACCCCCCACTTTCCCCCAAAACTTGGGAGAACCAAAGTGCAGCTTATATTCTGAAAAATATGGTATATACAGCTCTGGAAAAAATTAACAGACCACTGCAAAGTTTTCAGTTTCTCTGTTTCTCTGATTTTTCTCCTTATAGGTATATTTCTGATTAAAGTGACATTGTTATTTTATTCTATAACTACTGACAACATGTCTCTGAAATTCAAAGCTAAAAAATTTGTATTTATTTGCAGCAAATGAGAAATCTTCAAAATATAATACGTAAACAGAACAGTGCTTTCAGACCTCAAATAACACAAAGAAAACAAGTTTCATATTCATTTAGAAACAACAATACTGATGTTTTAACTCAGGAAGAGGTCAGAAATCAATATTTGGTGGAAAAGCCATGATTTCTAATCACGGCGTACATGTGTCTTCACATGCTTTCCATCAGTCTTTCACACTGCTTTTGGGTAACCTTATGCCACTCCTAGCACAAAAATGTAAGCAATTCTTCATTGTTTGATGGCTTGTGTATCCATCTTTCTCTTGATTACATTCCAGAGGTTTTCAATGGGTTCAGGGCTGAAGATTGGGCTGCCTATGACAAGGTCTTGATGTGGTGCTCCTTCATCTACACATTGATTGACCTAAGACTCTGGATATTTCCAGGTGTTTCCATTATTTTGTCCAACACCTGCATATGTGTGTGTGTGTATATATAATATACAGTCGGCAGCTTCTGTATTATTATCATGAATTGTGTGAAGGGATCCACTGAGAGTCTTCGGCTTGGGGTCCACAAAAACCCTGTAGCCGGCCATGTTGCTACCCTCCAGATAAAGGTCTCCACTGCTGCATGAGCCCGCGCCACAGAGCCCACCCCATCATGGCGTCACCGCCCTCTCGATGAGATAGCATCAGGCCCCCATCTAGTAAATAAATAAATAGAGGAAAAAAGTAAATAAAAAAATAATAAGGGTGCTGCAAAATTCTGCATTTCATTTGCGCAGTTCATGGTGAAAGTCAGCTTCACCCACACACCTGCTTTTATTTTTGGAGTTTCACTGACCCACTTCCAGACAAATATGATTGTTACTCATTTGGAACTTGTACATGATGAAGAGCTGACATCCCCGTAAATTCCTTTCATTTAACAAATCAGTTCTGCACTAAGCTCGGTCTGGAGAAAAAATCTGTAGTAAAATGGAGCTTAATCATTAAGAATAATTCATAGCAGACAAGCAAGAAGATGGTGACAGATTCTCCCGAAGGTGTTACGGAGGCTTTCCTGCATAGTGTGGAGGAGATTCTTCCTTTGATGCAGGTCTGCTGACGGACCTATTATTAGTGGAACACAAAGTGTTGAAAGAAAATATTTTAAGGATCCAACACTTATATATTCGTTCTTGCATAATGTCTACCATGTCTAAAATGCTGAACAATATTTCACTCCACACATCCTTTTTTTATCCCTAAATGGGATTTGGATAAATCTTTTGAATGCCATACTCTTATGCACACATACAATCATATTAATATTTGTCACATTTATGCTGGTGCCATGTAAACAGGCCTGTTAATTTTCGTGGCATCTTTGATGGTACTTATTGCTCCTACACTCGGTGCATCAGCAATATTGGGCCATCACACTGACAATGCGACCATACACTATAAGAAATCACTGACCAAAATACTCATAATCGGCCCCATCTGATCAAATCCAGATGTGGCACTGCTGCAAGGGGACCTCATGACATCATAATTGACATCAAAGGGATTTCCCTTGTTAAAGGGATTCTGTCAGGCTATTTTCAGTATGATACTAGTAGTGCCCCTGAATAGTGCCAAGGCGGACGTTTTGAAACAAGTAAAAATCTTTACTGTACCCTCTGTAATATTCTTGCCATAAGCCTCTTCACACCCAGCATATACTGTAGCTGACTGCACTAGTCCGTTCCATTACTTGCCGAATAGTCCAGCGTATGTAAATGTTATTTAAATAATTGCACCTAACCAAGCTGTTTTTTCCTCCCTCCTCTTGTGTTCTGTGTCTCACTAGTAACGTTTGTTGCGCCCCACCGGTCTGGTTGCCACAAAATGTACTGCACTCAATAACCAGGTGTGGTATCTCAGTCCAAAACGAAAATGGGATAGTGAACCTAGGCCCCACCAAACATATCCACACACCCTAGAAGCCAGGGGACCATGAGCGAACCCGGGGGGGGGGGGGGGGGCCCAGTCAAAAGGGGACAAAGGAAGAACAGACAGTGGGGAGTTAGTTAGTGAGTTAGTTAGTAGTGAGTGAAGGAGGTGGAAGCGAAATGTGCAGTTTATCAGATCCAGGGATGATGTAAAGACAGTCCGCGCTGCTTTAAATAATCAGTCACAAGTCTTTAAGTAAAAGACCCCCCTTCTTTATTTCCACCTACGCGTTTCAGTGCCACTCCGGGCACCGTCATCAGGGACCCTGATGACGGTGCCCAGAGTGGCACTGAAACGCGTAGGTGGAAATAAAGAAGGGGGGTCTTTTACCTAAAGACTTGTGACTGATTATTTAAAGCAGCGCGGACTGTCTTTACACCATCCCTGGAGCTGATCATCTTTACACGTGCTACGTGGCGGTGGGAGTCCTGCAGCAGCTTATAAACTACATGCAATAAAAACTAGTTGTGGGTGCACACAACTAGACCAGGTGAGTGCACCTCTTTTTGATCTGAGTGTGGAATCAGTGTCATATTGATAGGGCACTATTGCGCCTCGCTTGTCTCCTTTATCTTTTTCTAAATGTGCAGTTTAACACAGAGAGAAAACTCCAGGGGCGCAGGTGGAGAGACCGAAAGCCTGAGCACCCAGACCGGGACTAAGAGAGTTGGACGGTGGGGTTGGTCAAGAACCAGGGAACCGGCCCCGAGAGTGGTGCGGATGCTCCTTGCTCGAACCACCGAACTGGAGGCCACGCAATGTCCAGGAGTGGTGACCATGCTGAGAAGGCAGCTGGACTAGGGTTAGGAGACAGGTATCAGTCACCCGACAGGACCCATAGCTGCTAGATCGGGGTACTGCGTGGGGAAGCACTGACAGGAGAGGCAAAGAGGTAGTGCTGGGAGAGTGACCAGAGAACAAAGAGGCACACAAAGGGGTCCGGGGAAAGCTATCCCAATTCCTTGCGGACAGATTAGACTGGAGTTGGTAGAGAGAAGTGCCCGGTGGCCAATTGCAAGTGCAGTGAGTAAACCGGGTGTAAAATTCCAACACTGTGTGAGACTGTGCTATTCCTCGCCTGCGGAGCCGCCGAATGCCACAATAGACAAGGTAAAGAGGCCCAGTGTGAATGCGGCCTGCAGAGCCAGTGCTATCCATCATATCTGCCACGGGGTTTCCGCGCCACCTACAGGGAGCGACGACATCAGGCTGCCGTACCAACAACCCCAGAGGTCTGACCCGCTGCGTCGGTCCATACTGACCGAAAACCATAGGTGGCGTCATGAACAATTCCCCTATAAAATTTATTCTCATCCAATACATTCCCGAACCTGATCCCCAGCCAGACTAGTATGCTGACTCCCCCGGGTTCACGGAAGCCGGGTCTCGACCCCTGTGACTCCCACGGCAGAACTCATAGCCTGTTTCCGAGTACCCCACGGCCCCAGGAGTGGGTGAATCACTTTCATTTTCACTTTGATTGTGTACTTGCAGAGAAGGGCAGTGTAGTGATGTCACTACATGAATATTCATTCCCTGGGGAAGTGGGCAGCAGAGAAGTGATCACTCACTGTGATTGACCGATGGAATGAATCTCTTTTTTGCACTTTACAGAGGATAGGGAATGAGTATACATAAAAGAAATATATGAGTAGTAAGAGCTTCACCAGAGGAATTAGAAAATGATATCAGTTACAGTACATAAGGATTTTTGACCTGAAAGATTTCCTTTAAGGGAACTTTGGGGCATGTATAGAATACGAGGTCTGTATCTTCTCTTCTATGTACTGATTTAATGTGCAGTCATTAGTGATCCCTATATAGGAGCAGCAGGAAATATTTTGGTCCCAATTTATCCAAACTGTAGTGGATTGTGAGTCACCTGATTCATGAAGAGTCGCAGTCACAAATCTTTAGTGACAGGAGTAAGATTTGTAGGGAACAAAGAAGGGGCGCAATGTGTGAACCCATTCGCAGGCAATTTGTATAAAAGTAAGTTGGCTACACTCACCTACTGAGGTTGTGCACCTCTGCACAACCCCAGTTTAGTGGAGGTATCAGTGCCGGAATCCTGGGTAAACGCTGAGCTCCAGCTGCAGTGACGCCGGCTTCTCCGCGACTTCTGGGTTGTGTCACGTGACCGGAGCCAGACCGGAAACACGTCACGTAAGGTCTTCAGGCGTCTTCTCTGTTGCCAGGTGACGCCAGGTCCTGCTGTATTCCTCGACTCAGAGTGGCTCCTGTCGCTTTTTCCTCAGGAAAAAATCAGTAGGAATTGGTTGTAGGAGCGGTCTACGCTAAAGAGTACAAGGAGAGTTAGAAGAGTTGGTTTAACAGACCTTTATTAGTCTTCCAGGGGCCTCAACATGTTTCAACAGATTACACTGTCTTCATCAGTTGGATTCAGAATCCATCTGATGAAGACAGATTGTTCTGTTGAAACCCGTTGTGGCCCCTGGTGGTCTAATAAAGGTCTGTTGAACCAACTCTTCTAACTATCCTTGTACTCCTTAGCACTCCTAGTAGACGAGTAGACGAACCAATTCCTAGGAGTAAGATTTGTGGCATAAGTAACACCACCTCTCGTCATGAATTTGACAAGCAAGAGTTGTCACACCAGCATCTCACCTGTCAGAGCTGGGCAAAAATAACATTAAAAAGATGCCAAGAGTTCCAAATTAAGAGGTAATTAGCGGTTTAGGAGGGCGCTACAAGAGTTCCAAATTATTTGTACAGCCTCTCATTGCACAAAAATGTTGTGACTTTTCATAGCTTTTTACCACAGTTTTTTGGTGTAAACGTTTTGATGAATCAGGATCATAGTTTGTGTCCTCTACTTGCCAAAGCATCGGTAGTGAAAATGAACTACTAGTGCATCTCAATGAATTAGAATATCATCAACAATTAATTTAGTTCAGTAATTACATACAAAAAGTGAAACGCATATATTATATAGAGTCATTACAAACAGAGTGATCTATTTCAAGTATTTATTTATGTTAATGTTAATGATTATGGCTTATGAAAACGTTAAGGTCATTATCTCAGAAAATTAAAGTAGGGAGGATGAAGGGTTAAAAACGCCGCTGCCATATTCCATGAGACATCGATGGGTGAATATAATATTGATTTATTGGGGGGCGTGTCCTGCTGCTGATGGCGCCGGACGCTTCTTAGCTGAGCTCCTCACCCAGACCGCTGGAAACGGCATTACACCGGCCGCATCGCGCCTCAGAAAGCTCCACAAAGTGGATTACAGATACAGGACTTCCCCTGCCATGCCACGGGCAGCTTCACGGAGGCGGCAGCCAGAGAACAAGGTAACAGATTACTTTGACTCAGGCAGACCGCGCGCTTCCCCTCACAACATGGCGGCGACGCCAGAACGCCCGCCTCCTTCCTCCCCGGCATCACAGCGTTCTCCTCGTGGCATGGAGGAGACTAGAGGAGAAGAAGGTGATAGAGCCCCTGTGACTCAGGGAGCGATCAAAGCCCTTCTGGCTGCCCAGAGGGTCTCCATAATTGAGGACATGAAAGGGCTCATTGGCACATTAAGGGAAGACCTGGGAGCTCTTACAGATCGTACAGAGCACCTAGAAGCAAAAATGTCAGACTTTGCATCAGCCCATAACAGCCTAGCTGACAGCCATGCCGGGCTGGATAGAGAGATGGGAACGGTCTCTGCCACATTATGCCACCTCGAAGACCAGTTGAGAAAAAACAACTTAAAGCTGCGGGGATTAGCTGAGGGAGGAGACGAGATGGAAACAGCTAAGGCTTTTCTGCGGGCAGCCCTACCGGATTCTCCCCAGGACCACCTGGACATAGAAAAAGCCTTCCGGATTCCCAAACCGGCGAGGTTTCCCCCTGAGATTCCGAGGGATATATTGGTGTCCCTGTTGAGATCCGGGATTAGAGACAGACTCCTACGGCGCTTGAGAAACGGCCCCCCATTGCCGGAGCCCTTCACGGGAGTCCAGGTGTACCCCGACCTTTCCCCGGGGACGCTCGCCCGAAGGAGGGATTTTGCCTCCAGCTGCAGAATTCTAAGGGAAAATGCCATTTTTTACAGCTGGGGCTCTCCAGTGTCGGTAAATTTCAAGCACAATGGAAAGAGACAATCGTTCTCCTCCCCCACTTTCCTGAGAAAGACTCTTAAAACGTGGGGATTGATCCCTGCTAGCAGCCGCCCCTCACCTAGTCGGGACTCTAACATCAATGGGGAAGACACTCCTGCCACATCTGAGGCTACATGAGGGCCCAGGACTGGAAAGTATTCCACCAGTAGGTCTGGACGACCTGCCCTGCTCCAATTTTCTAATTTGATTACTCCTGTCCCTTGTGGGTCCGAGCCTGGAAGTAACTTTACTAAGCCGGAACTTACCGAGCCCGGGTTACGTCAGAGACGGTCATCTGGAAACCCCACGGGGATATAGGAGATGGGGGATTTCCCCCCCCCCCCCCCCTTTTTTCGACCCCAGTTTCACCTGGGAGTCGGCTGGAGTTTACATATCTGTTTGTTTGTTTATTTGTTCTTCTGCTTAATTGATCTAATTTACTCACCTGCTGCTGTTTTCTCCCCATTTGCCTTCCGGGTGTACCCCTCTGGACCTCACCCTTCTCACCCCCACCCCCACCTCCACCCATACTTCCCCTCTCCCTTGCTTTCCCTCCTTTTTTCTTTTCTTTCCCTTCTGGCCCTCCCCTCTCTTCTTTCTTTCTCCCCCAACTTCCTCTTCGCCCCCACACCCCCCCCTCTCTCCTTCTACACATTTCTTCTTACCTTCTAAAATTCTATCTTCTCGTCTGTCACTTAGTCTCTATTTCGCCTTCTCTGCTCTTTTCGCCCCGGTGCCCGCCATTGGGAGCTGACCTAGTCCGCTCGCTTGTAAACTGCTTTCTTTTTAAGGAGGAGGCCATCATGAGACTCAAGATTTTATCCCTCAATGCGAAGGGCCTTAATTCCCCAGCCAAGCGGTCTTTCTTATGGAGGGAGGTGAGATCCTCGGCTGCGGAGGTGATATGTGTGCAGGAAACCCACTTGCTTTTGGGAGACTCCCATAGACTCCAACACGCCTCTTTCCCTCATATTTTCCACGCCTGTCACACGGAAAAGAAAGCCGGGGTCAGCATAATAGTTAAGGGTTCAGTACAATTTCAAATGCTGGATTGCATTGCGGACCCGGCGGGTAGGTACTTAATCTTGCAGTGCAATGTAGCAGGTGAGGCCTATACCCTGGCCAACGTTTATGCCCCAAATACGGGACAACTAAAATTCGTGAGATGCATACTAGACGAACTTAGAGAGCTAACAGTGGGCAAATTAATCGTTTGTGGAGATTTTAATGCAATAATGGAGAGCCGCCTAGACTCCTCCTCCCCTGCTGTGCGGGGGGGCAGGACTCTGGGACCCCTGTGTCGGGAGTACCATATACATGATGTATGGAGGTACCAGCACGCCGAGGAGAGGGATTATTCCTTCTTCTCGCACGTGCATGGTTCTTACTCAAGGATTGATCTTTTCTTGGTGAATGACACTGCCCTGGGAGCCTGTAGGTCCTCAGAGGTGGGAGTCATCACCTGGTCGGATCACGCGCCAATCACATTGGAGATGGCGCTAGGTTCGGGAGTTGGTGCTCCACGTCGCTGGAGGTTAAATGCAAGTCTTCTGGCAGACCCTGAGGTAGTCACTGAGCTGGAAACCAAGTTGCAGGACTATTTCTCCATAAACGATAACGGGGAGGTCGCGGATGACACGCTGTGGTATGCTCACAAGACGGTCATCCGGGGCCTTCTCCTACAAAAAGCCTCTCAAATGAAAAAACACTGAGAGCGCCTGAGACAGGAGTGGATAGATAAGATAGGTCAAATGGAAACGAAGCATAAACAAAGCCCATCCCCTGTTTTGCTGACCCAGATTTCGGAACTCCGATTAAAATTGAGAGCCCTTTTCCTCCAGCAATATGAGAGATCTCTCCGGAAATTGAAAACGAAATTTTATGCGATGGGAGATAGGGCGGGGGCCCTCCTGGCCCGCAGATTAAAAAAAAGGGATGCTAAAACTATGATTACCCACATGAAACGTAAAGATGGGAGAGTGGTTAGAGATCCGCCCGGGATGGTTGAGGTGTTTGCTTCATACTATGAAAAGTTATACAACCTGAAAGAGGACATAAACACCCCTCAGCCTTCATCCTCGGCCATCAGGGATTTCCTCCGGAAACTTGATCTCCCTGCCATCTCATCAGAAGACCTGCACATGCTGAACAGGCCCCTCACCTCCCTTGAAATTGACAAAGTGATCATTTCTCTGAAATCTAACTCGGCTCCGGGCCCGGATGGGCTAGCGAACGAGTTTTACAAGACGTTTCGTCCGGTCCTCACGCCATACTTGCTCCGACTATTCTCTACTTGGCAAACAATGGGGTCCATCCCGGGACAAGCCCTGGAGGCCACCATCACGACCATCCCCAAGCCGGGGAAGGCGGCGGAATGCCCCGAAAACTATCGTCCAATTTCCCTGCTGAATGTGGACCTAAAAGTCTATGCGAAATTGCTGGCGGTCAGGCTGACGGCGGTGATCCCCTCCCTGGTGCATCCAGACCAAGTGGGATTCGTGCTTCGCAGGCAAGCCAGAGACGGAACACGTAGAATGCTGAACTTGATGGAGGTGAGTGAGAGAAGGGGGGTCCCTTGTGTGTTCCTGTCTCTAGACGCGGAAAAAGCGTTTGACAGGATACACTGGGGATACCTACGGGAGGTTCTCTGCACTTTCGGTTTGACGGGCCCCATCATGTCAGCGATTCTCGGACTATACTCCCACCCCTGTGCTAGAGTCTTTTCGGCGGGATTTTTGTCCCGCACCTTTCAGATATCCAATGGAACCAGACAGGGTTGCCCCCTCTCCCCCCTGATATTTGCCCTGTTGATGGAGCCCTTAGCGGTCTCCCTCAGGGCGAATCCCACGATTAAAGGAATCCAAGTGGGGGACAGGACGCACGTGGTGGGCCTATATGCCGATGACGTTATCATCTCCGTCTCTGACCCGGCATCCTCGCTTCCCGGGATAATGGGATTGCTTGACCTGTTTGCGCGGATCTCGTATTATAAATTGAACGCGAGTAAGTCCATGATATTACCGGTCCACGTTCCGGTAGGGTTGGCAGAGCGCCTTTCGCGATTGTACCCTTTCAAATGGTGCCCTCGGGGTATCCAATATCTGGGGATCTGTCTCTGCCCATCGGCGGAGATAGCCTCCCGAAACGCAGAAAACTTGGAGAGGGACTTGCGGGGGGCGCTCGATGCCTTCCAGTTGGCCTCAATGTCTTGGATGGCGAGGGTACAGGCAGTGAGAATGATGTGGCTGCCGAAAATAATCTACATGTTTAGATGTTTGCCGGTCACATATCCTCCTAGGGTTATCGCCCGCCTTCAGTCCGTGATTAACCGCTTTGTTTGGGCCAAAAAACCCCACAGAGTCCAGAGGAAAACCATGTATCTCCGCCTGGCCGGTAGAGGGATGGGGGTCCCAAATGTCGGCATGTACCTTAGAGCCATAATCCTGGAATCAGTAAGGGAGTGGTGGAGAGGTGAGATGGACTACGGATGGGTGCAAATAGAATCCCACTCTGTTCCTGGGGGTTCACTGAAACACCTCCTCGCGGCTGAGTCTCTGGGAGAAGTAGAAAGAGAGGACCTCTTGCAACCAATGTGTGCCCTCTTGAAAGAGCTGGGAAAACTAACGAATAATTGGGCCAAAATCCCGATTTCAGAGATCCCTCTTTCCGCACTTAAACTTCATATCCCCTCTCTGAGCCTCATCCGCTGGAAGGAACGTGGCCTGGAAAACTTAAGTGACCTCTTTAACCAAAACGGCTTGATGATTTTTTCAGAATTCGTGGAGAAGTACCCGACCCTGGAGCACTCTTTTCTCCAATTTTTCCAGATAACGCACTTCCTCCACTCAAAACAGTGTAGGCATGATTTGCTCCCCTCGGGACCTTCCCCCTTGTTGCACCTTGCCTCCAGGGAATCGCTCAGACCTAAAGGCCTGTCGCTCCTATACAGAGGGCTAGTGGATGACTGTTTGCCGTCCAAGACCCCACCTATGGAGCGTTGGGAGAACGACTTGGGCTTTATGGCTGCTCTGGAGGACTGGGAAGGAGCCGTGCAATGCATGATGCGGGCTACCAGCTGCATTAATCATGTAGAACTTTTGAAAAAAATCCACTTGCGCTGGTACACCCCCCCCTCCAGACTGGCGAACTTTGGCCTGGGTATCTCTCCCTTGTGCTGGAGACAATGTGGCAAGAGGGGAGACTTAGCCCACATGTGGTGGGGATGTCCTAAATTGACCCCCTTCTGGACTATGGTAACTGGCCTCTTGGAAACTCTCACTGCAACTAAGATCGCACTAACACCACAATTGGCGGTCCTCCACATTGGAGGTGTGGACTTTCCTCCAGTAATCCGTCACCTTCTCTCTTATGTACTAACGGCAGCCAGAATAAGCGTAGCTGCAAAATGGAAGCTTAACTCCCCTCCGCTCCCACTATGGCAGACCTGGTTGAGAGACTGAATACAATGCTCTGCCATGAATATTATTTAGCTCTGGACTTAGGATCCAGACGCTATGTAGCGGAAGCCTGGGACTTATGGGCAGCACACCCATTGGCTCTTCAGGTTCCGTACTGAACTGACAGACCCGTCCCTACGAGAGAGTGAGGTGTTGCTGACTCCCGTTTTCCTGCTTTTTCCTTTTTCCGCTTCTGCTGTAATCTTCTTTCTTTGCTCTTTCCCCTTAAGCTGTCACCCGTTCTACTTCCCCCTTCCCTCTGTCCTTTCCCCCCCCCCCCTCTCCGTCCCCAACCTTTCCTTTCCAGAGGGGTACAGACTGCAGATTGCCGTGGCTCCCACCTAACTTTTTCCCTCCTCTCTCTATCTCCCCTACCCCCATCCCCCCCCCCCTCCCTTTCTTTAACCCTATGTGTATGTAATAGGGTCCCAGTTCACTGATTCCTCCTTCCCCTTAGACGTAATAAGCGAGGACTGGATTCAGAGTACTAAGTACCAAGAGATTAGCAACAAGTTATCGTGCTATGCAACATGGATCAAGATTTATTTAACATTATTGGGAGATTCAGTCGGTGTATCTGATGGTGACCTTTCCCTAATGTGTGTAATTGCTCATGTGCACTATGGCTTTTCTGCCACTCTTGTTTGTTACCATTATTGTTTGTTGCTTTTTTGACATAATACTAATAAAAAACTATTGAAGATAATATTGATTTATTAGTCAACGTGTTTCATGGCTCCCAGAAATGCTTTGAAACATGGCAATATCACATTGATTTTTTATGATATTTTTATTCATTGAGATGCATTAATACATTGTAAAATAAATACATAGATATAATAAAAAAATAAAAAACAAATTCAAAATGTCCACTTATTGAAAATAAATTCATACCTCTTTAGACTCAAGCAAAGCAGTATAAGACATCCTGCATTAAGGCAAACTCATTCTGCATGAGCATCAGATCATGAAAGGGCCAATACAATTCAATATAATGCTAAAACAAAAGTATATTCATGAACAGTTGCAGCCAGATTATTTAAAGGCATGCAGGAGGAATGGGGCACCGATGCAATCCGGGTTCTGGACACAGGAGGACGGAGGCCTAGATCCAGTTGACCGGGGTGCCAGTCCAGTAACAAATATATCATAAACTTGGAAAAAGAAGACGGCACTCACCGGTGTAGTTTTTCGTGCTTTATTGCAGATTCATGTTACTTGGTGCAGGGAGGGGGACAATGCTGAGGAGACGACGGCACCGTTTCGCGCTACATGCGCTTCCACGGGTCACGAACTAATGGCGGTGCAGCCCTCCCTAAATAGGCGGGGTCTGCATCTGACGCTGACGTCACCATTAGCTCATAGAATACAAACAGAATCGTTAAAATCATGATTCAACTTTACATTGACTAAGACATGTAGACAGCATTATAACAATTAATACATATCTAAAAATACCTTCTAACCAGTAATACACAGAAGGACCCCAGGAACGAAGCTGACACCGAACTGAGGTAATAATCAACCAGGGTTGCGAGTGCAGCCAAATCTGCACTAGAGGGGGACACCATTTTCAATGGGGGCAGAGCAAGAATACAGCTGAGTATTCAGGCATATGTAGTGCATCACTGAAAAGGAAATAAAAGATTTCCAATTAAATGCCCAAATAGCAAATTTAAATGTGGTGCACAAAACCGGGATCTCATACTCAAATTGCCAACCCAATTTAAACCCAACTGCAATCAGAACTAAGTATTCTATTAAAGAAATTGTCAGCCTGGTATTCATACCACCCTCCTCCGGTGCCTAAGGTCGTCTCTGGACAAGATCACAAAGGACAGTGACAAGATGTGACACAACCAAGAAGCAAGCGCTGACACGTTATGAGGAAGAGAAACGAACATCAAATAGTTCACACAGCAGGGGGAAGGGAAAGAGAGAGAGTGTGTGAGGGAGCAGCCAACAACCAAGAAGCAAGTATGTTAAAGGAACACAGAATGCAAACTTGCAACCTGGATTACAGAGACGTCGGACGAACAGCTCAATCACCACTGCCCGACCATAGTCATACAGCAGATCTAATTAATCCTGCTACGAAAAGAGGCTCCTCATGTCCGCATTAACACAGCCTGTCCGACCCACGTGTTAGCCAAAATGGGTAACTATGGTAATGGACAGTAACAGCATAAACATACACCCGACAGAGAGGCAAACAGATATTTCACTTTCAATGGAATTACAAATATACGGCCATATCAATCTTATCATTTAGACCCGCCTGTCCTTGAGCATTTGAATTTAGGATCCAGCTAGCTTCCAACTGCAGCAGTTTTTTATGCAAATCTCCTCCCTTTCTGGATGGAAATATCCTTTCTATGCCTGCAAACCGCAATACTGTTGGATCACTATTATGATGATTCCGGATATGGTTAATCAATCTGGGGGACCCTTTACCAGTGAGTATTGAGTTGAAGTGCTCTCTGACTCTAATGTTAACAGACCTAATGGTCTTACCGATGTAATATCTCTTGCAGGGGCACCATAACACGTACACTACCCAGCTAGTGCGGCAATTAATGAAAGCTCTAGTTCTGTTAATTATAGCTCCAATTCTCACTGTAGGGCCCGTCTCCATATAGCGACACCAATTACAGTGCGCGCATCTGAAGTTGCCTCTTATGGGATTGGGGTTTAACCAAGAGGGACTGCTGGGAAGTGCTTTTATTCTCTTTTGCACCAGGACATCACTGATATTTTTGCTTCTTCTGTATGTCACAATTGCCTGCGGGGATACACTAGAAAAGGCTCTATCATTTTCTATCACATGCCAATGGCGTTTTACCGCTGCGCTAATTATGTCATACATTGGGCCATATTTAAAATTAAAGTAAAATTTCCTCGCTTCACCGTTATTACCCGAGGTGCTCTTGTTTGATTTATTTTTATCAATATGTCTATGCTTTTGTACTCTTTCTTGTGCTTTATTCAGTATTGACTGAGGATAACCTCTAACGGTCAAATTTTTTATCAGGGCTTCTGTTTGCAAGTCGCAGACTTCTGGAGTATTGTTTAAACGTTTAATCCGTAATAATTGACTAAAAGGCAGGCCGGCTTTTGTATGTTCAGGGTGTGAGCTTCTGTAATGCAGCAACGAGTTGGTGGCAGTAGCTTTCCTGAAAACCGAACGGACTAGACCCTTTTCAGTCAGTTCTAATTTCACATCTAGAAATTCCAGCCTGGACCCTCCAAACACGGAGGTGAAAAACATGTTGAAAGTATTATTATTCAGGTATTCAATGAAGCCACTGAAGGTGACAGCGTCACCTTCCCAAACCACCAAGACGTCGTCTACATAGCGAATATAATATCTTATATTAGTCAGGAAAGGGTTGCGTACATTATAGATGTAATAATCTTCAAAGGCTGCCAAAAACAAATTTGCCAGGGCACATGCGACGGGCGTGCCCATCGCAGTGCCCTCTTTTTGGACAAACCACTGATCCATGAAACTAAAAGCATTATTTTCAAGAATCAAGTTCAGTGCATTGGTTACAAAATCAATAACATCAATGTCTACTTTATTGTTTATGAGCAATTTTTTAATAATGTCAACTGCTAGGGATTGTGGGATCTTGGTGTACAGACTCTCAACATCGATTGATGCCAACTGTACACGTTCATTCCAGGCTATCTGATCAACTGTTTTAACGAAATCATAAGTATCTTTAACCAAGGATGGAACCGCAGCCAAATAAGGGTGAAGAAAACCAATCTATATACTTAGAGAGAGGTTCAAACAGGGATCCCACTGCAGACACAATAGGTCTCCCAGGGGGATTCCTCTCGTTTTTATGTATTTTGGGCAAGTAATACCAGTGGGGCCGTATGGGATTTTCTGGAAATAATTTTTCAGCCTCGGCCAAAGTAAGAACGTTTTTTTCAACCGCAGTTCGCAACAACGTTTTTAGTTTTTTAGTATATTTCAAGGTGGGATCAGCCGGTAACGGTCTATAAGTATTTAATTGACCTAATTGTCTTTCCGCTTCTTTTATGTAATCAATTCGTTTTAATACCACTACACTCCCACCTTTATCTGCCTTGCGGAAGACGGTGTCTTTCCACTGACGCATTTCTTTCAATGCCCCCCGTTCTCCATTAGAAAGGTTCCTTGCTGGTTCTGGATATAACAGCGCTTTAACATCCCGATCTACCAGTTCGGAAAAAAGTTCCACATTGTCATTGGGAAGCGCTGGTGGCATGTAAGTCGATTTCACTCCACCCCTGAAGGGGGGACGGACAATGTCTTTCTCAATCAAATGTTCTGTCTGACTATCAGCGAGACCCAACAACAATTGGACACCAGCCTGCGATAGAGAGTGTTTATCTGCATCTACCATGAACCCCAAAGGGCCCACTTTACCCGCACTAGTTGACGCTTTAGATGTTTTTTTTAGTATTATCAATGTTTAATGAATTTTTTTGATTTTCAAATTGCTTATACAGACACAACTTCCTGGTAGATTTAAATAAATCAGCTCTAAACTCAGCATAGCTGAAATCCTCAGCCATGCAGAAGTTGAGCCCCTTCTGCAGCACAGCCTGCATATCGTCAGTCAGAGTGTGTTCGGACAAATTATATACTCGTAGAGCCTGCGAATCTAGTCCCTCCACGAGACTTGCTTCCTTTTGAATGGAGGTGGCTGCATCGCGTCTTCTTCCCCTTCTCCTATTTCGACCTCCTCGTCTTGTTCTGTGTCTAAAGGGACAACTTCATCATCATCAGCATCTTGATCAATATAGTGTGAGTCGTCATCATCATCAGGAAGCATATTTTGCGGTTTATTTCTAGTTTTTTTTGGTTTTTTGTTATTATTAAACCCCGGTGTAGCGGGAGTCCCTGGGGTTTTTGGCATTTGCGGAGTTTTTGGAGTGGCACCGCCGGGATTTCTCTTTTTCTTTCTTCTAGGTGTATCAATAGATTTGCCCCAATTGAAAACGCAACCTTGCTCGTAATCAGCTTTATCCCTTAAAAACTTTTCTCTTTTCAGGGCTTTGATCTCATTTTGGAGTGGGATTAATTTTTCATCCAGTTTCTTTATAAAAGAGGACCATTTTGATTTCTTAACCCTCTTTTCCAATTCTCTCCTAAGAGCAATCAGATCCTCAGTGATCTTCACATGATCTTTTATATTTTGCTCTAGGACTAGAGACAAAAATTTCATGGATGAATCGTGCTGTATATCATCCCATCTCTTTATGAAATCAGGGCTGCAATTCTGGGAAGCCCGGTTCTTAGCCACTCTTAGCCCCCTAGGGACCCTATTACAAGCCACATACGTTCTTAATGAAGTCACAGTCCAGAATAATCGAAGTTCTTTTTCAGCCAGAAAGGTAATTTTTTGCTCCAAGCTTTTTTCACTTAGAACACAAATGCTGTCTTTCACATCGCAGTCAGTGAAGTAAGACTCAGCGTCCACCCTCCCTGCAAGCAATCCATCTGGGATTTGGGTCGCACCTGGATCTGATCCCGACGGGAGAGGCTCCATTAGCTGTTATTAGCAAGTCCTGTGTTACCAGCGATCTTACACCGTGCCGCCTGTTAACATCAAATATAAAGGCATGCAGGAGGAATGGGGCACCGATGCAATCCGGGTTCTGGACACAGGAGGACGGAGGCCTAGATCCAGTTGACCGGGGTGCCAGTCCAGTAACAAATATATCATAAACTTCCTGGGGTCCTTCTGTGTATTACTGGTTAGAAGGTATTTTTAGATATGTATTAATTGTTATAATGCTGTCTACATGTCTTAGTCAATGTAAAGTTGAATCATGATTTTAACGATTCTGTTTGTATTCTATGAGCTAATGGTGACGTCAGCGTCAGATGCAGACCCCGCCTATTTAGGGAGGGCTGCACCGCCATTAGTTCGTGACCCGTGGAAGCGCATGTAGCGCGAAACGGTGCCGTCGTCTCCTCAGCATTGTCCCCCTCCCTGCACCAAGTAACATGAATCTGCAATAAAGCACGAAAAACTACACCGGTGAGTGCCGTCTTCTTTTTCCAAGTTTATGCAGCCAGATTATTTACTCTGAAACGCTGCAGTGTTGCAGATAAACATCATTTGAAAAGTTGTCTGTCCACTTTAGGGGAAACCTGACCAGTCCAATGACATCCCTGGACGTCTTCTCCCACTCCAGTTGTTAGACAGGTCACTTTCATGTGTTTACAATGTAGTAAGGATTACATTTGGCGGCAATGCAAAAACGTATTTCTTTCTCTGGCACCGCAGTTATTTTGTACCTTATTTTCATCTCATCTCAGTCCTAGTGTAAAATTATGGATAGTTATTGGATCGTATAAACCGGCACAAAATCAGTAATGGCTACACATCACCCTGAGTAAACAGGACATGTGCTGCTGATAACAAAATGCTGTATGGAGGGAGAACAATTCAGAGGACAAAATCTGGGGAAATTAGTTAAGGGGCCAAAATTGGTCTGTCTAAGGGAACGCCAGACCTCGAAAGTCACGAACAGGGCATGTTTTAAGGATTTCATTAGTATTTCACAGGGGTTGGAATCATCACCAGTGCATGTGATTATATTATCACCTGTGCAATACTAAGGAAATCCTGAAAACATGACTTGTTTGTGGCTCTCGAGGCCTGGAGTTCCCTACCCCTGGTCTAAAGCTATGTACCGAGACATTGGCAATATGCATGGACTGCGCAGGCGCAGTCTCGCCTGTTTGTGCCGACGTCTCACAAAATTTGTGAAGTCTCGCGAGACATCGTCGCTGTTCAATGCACCGTGGACACCTGCTCCACTGCGTCAGCGCGAGTGCTGCTGTCACTCACCGCACTGGCCAGAGGAGGGGTGGGAAATTTGAAAACTGCAGGGTGGGTTTGGCATCCTGGAGGGGGTGCGAGGACAGCATCCACCCAGTCTAAACAACATACTACCAGTCTCAGTAGGAGGCCAGCTCTGGACATAATAAAAGTTCATATTTCAGGTATGAAGGGTCAGTCTGGTCACATACAGGGGTTACTAGAACCCCATTTACATCATGTAAAGGCTTGTGGGCCTGGTTTAAAATGCCCAAAGGGGGTGACAGGTTCCTTTTAAGGGGAAAGACAAAGTTGGCTTTACATGTCAAGTAAAATGCCATTGATGTAATACACTGCTAGCTTGAGTCCATCACTTCATTGATGGCTCTATTCTGTTTGTTAGAGGGGAGTCTTGATACGTGACTTCCTCAATGAAATCTATTTGCCCTAATAGGGTTTTTTGTTGAGCTTAATGTGAGATGAAAATTAGCATGAAATACACCACTGCTCTGATAACCATAGCAAATTAGTATATGATTTATAAACACTAAAAAGGAATAAATATGATCATGATAATTGATGAACAGACGTGAAGAACAGTTGACCTTCTTAACTGGTTTTGACTGCATAAAGTTGTTGGTCTTCACCCTTGGGTTCTGCAGTGGAATCTCCGCATTCTTGTAGTGACAGGATAGACTACATATAATCAATACACCAGTAGGACCATCCAGACCTAATTCTGTGTTTATTACATAATAGGAGTAGCTGGCCAAGCATTGTAACGCTTGCATGGTAGCATTAACAAATCAGAGCCTTAGGTCTCGTAGACGGTGTAATCCTATCTCTAGCTGACATGCTCATACTGCTTTATGAGTAGATTTTGACATCAGCTCATTTATCACTCAAAGTTAATGGTTGCAAAAGTGTTTGCCTGTTATTTGCAGCCGTACTGTACTGCTGAGACAGACCTGTAATCCTCTGAGAGCCTATTACCTCAGGAGGAAAGCTTGAGATGGAGGAGGGGAGAATAGGCGGCTTTGTCATCCCACTGATCTGCGGGTAAATTAAGAGCACACAATGGATGAGAATCATGAGAATCATGAGAATCATGGAGATCTCTCACAATATCGAGATTTTAGAATTGTGCATTGTAAAATTAGTTTTTGAGTTTGCATATTGACTTATAATGTAACAAGGTACACTTGCATTACAATGGTAGCTTATTCAATTACAGCTTCTCATCGTACTGTACTGATGAACCTCTTTGTATCTTGGTAGTTGGAAGTCTCAAGAAACAAATGTGTGAAAATGTCAAAATAAGTAGTTTGCATAGAGCATGCACAACCTCTGCCTCGCGACTGTCTGCCAGCTTGGAGCATTAGCAACAGAACTGGCAACCAGATATAAAGAGAAGTTCTCCAGATGGTGACTTTTAAGAGTGGCTTCGCACAGAAGAGCAGATCTGGATGTGCATTTATTTTCAGGGCGACAAGGGGAGAAATAAATATTACAAGCTTGAGACAAGATGACACTATTAGTCAGAGGAAGTGCATGAACTTGGATGCAACAGTGTGGTGAGAATGTCTTATCTGGGAATATCAAGTAGTAGGTAAAGCGGGAACCCTTGAATGTAATTTCACTGATTATAAGGGAGAGGGGCACAAAGTCTCACTGTGCTTTCTTGGGGACGCTTGACTATCATCACATTAATAATAGTGGATTCTGAGTATCACTACTTGTAGGGGTTAGGGGACAGTAGGGGATAGGGTTTGCGATTATCTCTCAGATAATCAGAGTTGAATTTGGCTCTCATGATTAAAAAGATTGGGGACCCTTGTAGGAGAGAGAGACATTGAGGAATTAGTTGGAGGAGATGTGTATAGTGAAGATATTATCACTTGGGATTATCATTGAATTGACTACACTAGTCCGACCATGCCCCTTCCGCTCTGATTAGCACCTCACTGGCTATAGACTTTGTACCTAAAGAGCCTGGTATGGGCTAGTTAACTTTCTGAGCTCTGCTGCATTGCTAAATCAAAAACTCTGATTGTTTCATAACAGTTGCACGCAGTAAACTGCCGACTACATTATTGGATTCAGAGACTTTTTGCCTACATCATGCCACTCTCAGATGAGGAAGCAAAAACCTGCTGACAGATTCACTTTAATGGGGCAGATTTATTCAAAGCGCTGTTTTACATGACAGTCAAACAACAAAAAGTTTATTAAAATAGATTGAAATAAATTGTTCTGCATTTCTGAAAATGAACTTACAACTTAAAATATTGCATTTTTACGGTGTTCTAAAGTCAGAAAATATAATCTCTTCATCCTATGAGGATATGCAGAATTTGACTCTCAATAATTGACATGTTGAAAGGCATAATACATTTATCTAAAAGTCATTTCTTCATCTTTTGTCAAGCATGATGCACAAATTAAAAATATGCACAACTCATATAACTTGTTACTTACATTATCATTATATGCTCCTACACAGTGGCGTAACTTGAAGGTCATGGGCCCCAATGTGAAAGCGCCAATCTTTATTAGCAATAGTCTTTTTCTATAGGACAAAGGGACTTTTGGGATAATTGCGTCATATCCAGCTATACTGACGTCAGTACACCTATTTGGGTGTATTGAGGACATCGCAATGCGCATTGTGCATGCACGAGGTTGCTTTACGGCAGCTCATCTGTGATTGCGCAGATGCGCAATGCGCATCACACAGTCCTCTACACCCAAATGGGTGTACTGACGTCAGTATAGCCGGATATGACGTGATTAGCGTCATACCAATAGGAGGATCACTATTGATTAGCTCGCCTATCGGGGTGTGAATAATTAAATCACAGGCGGCGATGAGAAGCCACAGAGAACGCCCTGTGTGACTTCTCAAGAACTAAGAAGCTGCAGTTCAGCAGGTACTAAAATCACTTTTATAAACTTTATAAATACCCATTTTTATACAAAGGGATGGCTAGAATACATTAATGATGATGCAGGGACAGGTATTAATAGGTTGGGAGCTGATTTTTAGGGGTCAGGTTCCCTTTGATGGATTTTTCTCCATCATCCTAAGTGAGTGCCAGATTCTTTTCTATATTATATTGACAGATTGGGGAGCCATCCGAGCACCAATAACATCTAGCAGTGCAGGATAAGGAAAGGCGAAGTGGAGAGCCGCTCCATTGCCTAATCACCCCTGGACTTCAGCACCAGGTGTGATGGCATGGCTAACGACTAAGGAAGGGTTACTTCCGAAACGCGTCTAGCGCCTGCTAGATTGCTGAATGATTTTAATTTTTACATTCATGGAATAAAGAATTGAGAAGAACTGCACCGGTGGATTTCTTTTTCTTCAACATCTAGCAGTGCCGTACTACCCTACGATATTATACTTTAGAAATGTATAGTCACAATTAAGATGGGGTGGAGGGTTGCTCTAACAAGCATTTTTGTTTCGCAGAGAAGAGTTTTATTAAACAGACTTGGGTGGAATCTTTACATCTATGCTGTTCTTTTTCTCAGATGAACGTGTGCTAATTAAAGGGCGTTTTCCATTACAATAAGTTATCTCCTACCCAAAGAATAGGTAATGACTTCTAGATTAGTGGAGGTCCAACTTCTAAGATCCCACCCATCTGTCAGAATGAGAAACTATTACATAGCTCACCTTTTTCTGGCAATACAAAATGAATAGAACACCGGTCAAGTGTTGGCAATGCCGCTGCTTGCAGGTAGGGCACTGAAGGGCCTTGTTCTAGCCATTAATCATGCTCTCGCTGATCTAAAAGTTGTGACCTATTCTGTGGATAAATGATAACTTTTGTAACCGGAATTCCTTTCAATTTGTAAGAGGAGGGGATTGTAATGCCATACAATTTACCGAAACTGTCTACATTTTACACAATGTAAATTTTGCTAGTCAAAGTGGCGCATGCAGTTTGGGAAAGTGTTGCTTTTTTATACTGACTAGTTTGCTCACACCAATAGTTGGACTACTTTTATTCTACTGCTTTACCCCAAATTGTGGCACAGTCCTATAGAAAAAGGTCCCTTCATTATATGGCTTGTAGATGTATGCTTTCAATTACTACATACAATATATTATCTTGCCCTTTAGGAAGAAATATGAATAATTAATTTAGCATTGTGTTCCTGGCCTTAGACCAATTTAAATTAAAGGTTACCGTAACTATTAAATACATAAACGATCAACTAAGGCTAAGCTTACAATAGTGTCCTATAAGACAGGTACCACAGCAATACAAATGCTGAAAACCCATTATCTATCGGCATCTGATAATCCTTCCAAATATTTAATGTTCATATTTTGAGTATGAATCGTTATAATTTTAGAATTTTAAGACTCCTAATAATTGAACATATTGCAGGTTGACTGTATCCAGTTACTTTTTCTACAATATACGGTAATAATTGTGAGGGATCATTATTGGTTGTGGATTATGAGCTTTGCTTACTTTGCACGTTTTGGAATTCTTCATCTTGGTTAAATAAAGATAAAAATACCATTTTTAAGAGTCACATCTATTTTTAAAGATGCTGAAATTTGCAGAGTACAGGAAAAAAAAAGACTATCATTTATCCAATGGCAGAGATTAAGGATCTTTTGTTCATGATGGGAACAGGTCCAACCAAGAATGTGTGCTTTGTTAATCATTGTCCTTGGAGCTGGTGGGGGCCGTTAGGTTGGGATTTCTGGCATATGAGAAAGGTTAAAAGGTGTTAAAAGGAAGGTGTCGTAAAAAATAGAATGAAATATTAAAGTATTATTTTTTTCATGTGTTTTAATTATTCAGTATATTGCTTGTATTAAAACCATATATTGCTAGATTTGCTTGTGCAAGGGCAGGTAAGGAAAAATGCTGCAAAGTAAGAATGGCTCAAAGATAAAAGTGTTAATAGTTTATTTGATCAATGCATAAAATGCAAGTGGTGACATCCAATATTAATTTGATTTAGCTTTATCTTTTTATCTACTTTCCACTTTAAATTCATGTATTCTTATATTGCAGCATTTTTTTCACACTTGCCAAAACAGACAGAGAAAGTGAGAGCGATAAAGAGAAAAGTAGAGGGGAGGATGTTTCTGATCACATTGTATACTTTGTTTAGGCCCCTTTCACACTGGGGTTTTTGAAAAAATGCGGCAGATCTGGTCAAAAAAACGCATCTGCCGCATTTTCCGCCTAACGGCTGCACTTGCGGTGCAGTTGCGGCAAGCCCCATGCATTGTATATGGGCTTGCGGTAAGTGTGCGGCAGACGCCGCTGACCGCGTTTTTTTTTGCAGCCACTTCTGCCGCAACTGCCGAAACCGCACTTGCCGCATCTGCCGCACACTTACCGCAAGTCCCATACACAATGCATGGGGCTTGCCGCAACTGTGCCGCAAGTGCAGCCATTAGGCGGAAAATGCGGCAGATGCGTTTTTTTTACCAGATCTGCCGCATTTTTTCAAAAACCCCCAGCGTGAAAGCATCCTTAGGCAGTCTAAAGTCACCAAATTTATCAGTGGTTCATCCTGAAATTTTACCCTATTTTGTTTGTTGGTGACTGCGTTGTGATATACACAACATATAAATACATGTGGCCAGAATCTTCCCTGTGTTGGCGGATAGCAGTACTTATCACAGGACAGTACTATTGTATGAAAAAAACAAAATTGAGGGCACCACTCAAATACCTATGGCATCAACCGTGCGTATGCCAATATATTAATGAAAAGAAAGGGGAAAAAAGGAACATTTTTGGTGATCCCCTGTTTTGAGTATACTTCTTTTTTCTTCTCATATCCACCCATAATTCATGCAACTCTGTGGCCCTTCACCTGGCGCTGTTAAGATTATTTCCCGATTCATGTCCTGGTTTACACAAACTGAACAGGAACAGGAGAGCCCAGCACCAGGGCTGTTGAGTCGGTCAGCCAAACCTCCAATTCCTCAATTTCCCTGAATTCGACTCTGTTTCCAACTACACCAAAATGGACACCGACTCTAACTCCATACCCTGGCTGTGAAGTCAGGAAGACAAACCGCCAACTCCTTAATTACCCTGAATTAGACTCTGACTCTACCAAAATGGACAGTGACACCACGACTCCGACTCCACAGCCCTGCCAAATAGATCACATTGAATTTAACATGGCACAATACTTTGTAATGTATTACACGCCTAAAATTGTGTTTGTTGGGAGCATCAGCAGTTCAAAGCTGGTACGGCCACAGCATAGGATTTGGGGTCAGTTCTTAAGGCTATGTGCCCACTGTGCATTTCTGCTGTGATTTTGGTGATCTGTTTTTGGGAATTTCTGCAGCAGAAAAGGATCACACACAGCTTTATCATTAACCTCTAGACGACAGCCTTACGTCTACAGACGTCGGAAAAACAGGGTACTAAAGCCTAGCCGACGTCTGTAGACGTTGGCAGGAAAAAGCCCTGTAGCGCCGCCCCTGGAGCTAATACCTCTAGGGTGTCAGCGTACCGATTGTAGCTGACACCCTAGAGATCAATAATTAGCTCCTTTTGTACCCGCACCTGTAATGTGATGACCGGTAAACACCGTTTACCGATCATCACATTACAAAGGTGAAAGTGCTCTGTAAAAAATGCTTTCACTTTGATCCGACATGAAAACACATGTCGGATCAAAGTGATCCATTAACCCCTAAGGCCCCCAAGACCCCTCGAGCCCCCCCCCGGGCCCCCCACACCTCCATCCACCCCCCCCTCCCGTACCAAACAAAAATGGCGGCGGTGCGCTGCCTCCCCTGCATCTCCATGCAGCCTGACATGTCACACATGTCAGGCTGCATGGGAATGTCCTCCCCCGGTGCTCACTAGTCCCCTGCAGGGATCCCCCCAGCCTCCGGGATCCCCCAGCCTCCGGGCATCCCCCGGGCACCGGGCACCCCCCGCCCCCCTCCCCTGATACCTTGTGCCCGGTGCCTTTTCCCCAGAGGCCTCGCCGCCTCTAAACTCTTTGTAGGGCCCCCCCCAGCCCCAGTAAAGCCCCCCCTCACCACTCTTACCTACCAACGATCCTGATTCCGGTCCCGCGGTCCTCCGGTCCTGGGGGCTTCTCCTGCCGGCGGCTCCTGCTTCTGTCTCCTGCGGCGCTCGCCTCTTCTGTGCGCGCACCCTGGTGTGCGCGCACGCGTGCACCGCTGTTATCCCCTGCTGTGCGGCCCAGGGAATGACAGGTCATGAACTCAGTGAGTTCATGACCTGTCAGAATCCTCGGGTCACAAGGGGTTAAGTGTGCTTTTCATGGTGGTCTCCACATCAGATCACCATCAGTGGTGATCTATCAGGATCCTGGGATCCCATAGGGATCCTGGGATCCTGGGATCACCACTGATGGTGATCTGATGTGGAGATCACCATGAAGAGCACAGTTAACAAGGGGTTAAGTGTGCTGTTCATGGTGGTCTCCACATCAGATCACCATCAGTGGTGATCTATCAGGATCCTGGGATCCCATAGGGATCCTGGGATCCTGGGATCACCACTGATGGTGATCTGATGTGGAGACCACCATGAACAGCACACTTAACCCCTTGTTAACTGTGCTCTTCATGGTGATCTCCACATCAGATCACCATCAGTGGTGATCCCAGGATCCCAGGATCCCTATGGGATCCCAGGATCCTGATAGATCACCACTGATGGTGATCTGATGTGGAGACCACCATGAACAGCACACTTAACCCCTTGTTAACTGTGCTCTTCATGGTGATCTCCACATCAGATCACCATCAGTGGTGATCCCAGGATCCCTATGGGATCCCAGGATCCTGATAGATCACCACTGATGTTGACCTGATGTGGAGACCGCCATGAAGAGCACAGTTAACCCCTTGTGACCCGAGGATTCTGACAGGTCATGAACTCACTGAGTTCATGACCTGTCATCCTCCTGGCAATAAACCTGCTTTTATAGCATATGGGGGATGCCCCATATGCTATAAAACTGAGAATCGTCGCGGGACCTCCCACTGGACTACGTCGGACCTTCCCACTGGACTACGTCGGACGTCAAAGAATAATAAAGATGGAGTCCAAATAGTGTTTATGTTTCTTTTCTAATAAAAATATTTTTCTCTGTCTTGTGTCTTCTTTACAAATTACTAGAGATTCCTAATGGTCCGGTCTAATATTGGCCAGACGTTATGAATCTCGGGCTTAGTGCCAGCTGCGAAAAAGCTGGCATTAACCCCTTATTACCCAGTCTGCCACCGCTACACGGCAGCTGGAAGAGCTGGATACAGCACCAGCAAATGGCGCTTCTATGAATGCGCCATTTTCTGGGGCGGCTGCGAGCTGCAATTCACAGCGGGGGGGGCCCAGAAAGCTTGGGCCTCCCTACGCTGAGGATTCCAGCCCCCAGCTGCCTAGTTGTACCTGGCTGGCCCAAAAATATGGCGAAGCCCACGCCATTTTTTTTTTAAATTATTTCATGAAATAATTAAAAAAAAAAGGGACTTCCCTATATTTTTGGTTTCCAGCCAGGTAAAACTAGGCAGAAGGGGTTGGTGGCAGCCCGTAGCTGCCTGCTGTACCTGGCTGGACCAAAAATATGGCGAAGCCCCACGTCGTTTTTTTTTTAAATTTAATAAAGAAATACAAAAAAAAAAAAAAATGCAGGGGAGGAGACGACCAGGACACGGTGTCTCCGTGTCTTGTGCACATGCTCTAAAAGTGAGAAATTGCGTGAAAAAAAGAAAATGTTCAATATGACATTATCAAATTCTGTGAAGTAGCTGTAGGTTCCAAATGCTCACTATACCCCTAGATATAATCCTTGAGGTGTCTAGTTTCCAAAATGGGGTGACTTGTGCGGGAACTCCAATGTGTAGGCACATAGGGGCTCCCCATATGCTGCGACATGGTGTCCGCTAACTATTGGAGCTAATTTTCCATTCAAATTGTTAGCGGACACCATGTCGCATATGGAGAGCCCCTGTGTGACTAAACACTGGAGCTCCCCCACAAGTGACCACAGTTTGGAAACTAGACCCCCAAGGAACTTATCTAGATGCATAGTGAGCACTTTCAACCCCCAGGTGCTTCACAAATTAGTCTGTAAAAAGGAAAAAAAGAAAATTTTTGTGAAAAAAAGTACTTTTTCATTTTTACGGATCAGTTTGTGAAGCACCTGGGGGTTCAAAGTGCTCACTATGCATCTAGATATGTTCCTTGGGGTGTCTAGTTTCCAAAATGAGGTCACTTGTGGGGGAGCTCCAATGTTTAGGCACATATGGGCTCTCCATACGTGACATGGTGTCCACTATGAATTGGAATTGTAAGTGGATACCATGTCGTGTATGGCGAGCCCCTGTGTGTCTAAACATTAGCGCTCCCCCACAAGTGACCCCATTTTGGAAACTAGACCCCCCAAGGAACTTATCTAGATGCATAAAGAGCACTTTAAACCCCCAGGTGCTTCACAAATTGATCCGTAAAAATGAAAAAGTACTTTCTTTTCCACAAAAATTTTCTTTTTTCATTTTTACGGATTCATTTGTGAAGCACCTGGGGGTTCAAAGTGCTCACCACCAATCTAGATAAGTTCCTTGGGAGGTCTCGTTTCCAAAATGGGGTCACTTGTGGGGGAGCTGCAATGTTTAGGCACACAGGGGCTCTCCATACGTGACATGGTGTCCGCTAACAATTGGAGCTAATTTTCCATTCAAATTGTTAGCGGACACCATGTCGCGTATGGAGAGACCTTGTGTGTCTAAACATTGGAGCTCCCCCACAAGTGACCCCATTTTGGAAACCAGACCCCCCAAGAAACTTATCTAGATGCATAGAGAGCACTTTGAACCCCCATGTGCTTCACAAATTGATCCGTAAAAATGAAAAAGTACTTTCTTTTCCACAAAAAGTTTCTTTTTTCATATTTACGGATTCATTTGTGAAGCACCTGGGGGTTCAAAGTGCTCACCACCAATCTAGATAAGTTCCTTGGGAGGTCTCGTTTCCAAAATGGGGTCACTTGTGGGGGAGCTGCAATGTTTAGGCACACAGGGGCTCTCCATACGTGACATGGTGTCCGCTAACAATTGGAGCTAATTTTCCATTCAAATTGTTAGCGGACACCATGTCGCGTATGGAGAGACCTGTGTGTCTAAACATTGGAGCTCCCCCACAAGTGACCCCATTTTGGAAACCAGACCCCCCAAGGAACTTATCTAGATGCATAGAGAGCACTTTGAACCCTCTGGGGCTTTACAAATTGATCTGTAAAAATGAAAAAGTACTTTTTTTTTCGCAAAAATTTTCTTTTGTCCTCAATTTTTTCATTTTCACATAAGCAACAGGATAAAACGCAACCTAAAATTTGTTTGCCAATTTATCCTGAGTACACCGATACCTCATATGTGGTCATAAACCACTGTTTGGGCGCACGGTAGGGCTCAGAAGAGAAGGAGTGCCATTTCACTTTTTGAATGGTAAATTAGCTCCAAAAGTCAAATTGCGCTCCTTCCCTTCTGAGCCCTGCCGTGCGCCCAAACAGTGGTTTATGACCACATATGAGGTATCAGTGTACTCAGGAGAAATTGGCCAACAAATTTTAGGATGCATTCTATCCTGTTGCCCATGTGAAAATGAAAAAATTGAGGCTAAAAGAACATTTTTGTTGGAAAAATTAAAATGGCCATTTTTTGTTTCCACGTTGCTTTAGTTCCTGTGAAGCACCTGAAGGGTTAATAATCTTCTTGAATGTAGTTTTGAGTAGCTTGAGGGGTGTAGTTTTCGGAATGGTGTCACTTTTGGGTGTTTTCTGTCATGTACACCCCTCAAAGAGACTTCAAATGTGATGTGGTCACTAAAAAAAAGGTTATGTAAATTTTGCTGGAAAAATGAAAAATTACTGATGAACTTTGAACCCTTATAACGTCCTAACCCAAAAATTTTTTTTTTCCAAAATTGTTGCTGATGTAAAGTAGACATGTGGGAAATGTTATTTATTAACTCTTTTGTGTCACATAAAGCTCTGGTTCAACAGAATAAAAATTACAAATTTGAAAATTGTCAAATTTTCAAAATTTTTGCCAATTATTTTATATTTTCACAAATAAACACAAAAATTATCGACCAAAATTTAATACTAACATGAAGCCCAATATGTCACGAAAAAACAATCTCAGAATCGCTAGGATCTGTTGAAGCGTTCCGGAGATATTACCTCATAAAGGGAGAGTGGTCAGAATTGCAAAAAACGGTCTGGTCATTAAGGTGGAAATTGGCTCCGTCACTAAGGGGTTAAAGTCTATGTGATATTAAAAATGCTGTGCCCACATGTGTTTTTGGGTGGTGCATTTTTGCTGCAGAAATCGCCTGCGCTCACAAATGAGCATGTCAATTACTTGTCCATTTTATGATGTATTTTCCCCATTGATGCCATTCTAATCCTATAGAAAACACAGCACTAAAAATGCAGTAAAAACGCACCAGAAATGCAATACGTTTTTGGTGCATTTTTCTAAAGACAGCTGTGTTTGTGCAACTGAAAACGCAGCATAAATGCAGCACATAAATACGCCCATTGGGTACATAGCCTAACTCCTCATGCCGTTCATGTGCAGTATATGCATTGTTATGCACAACATATTACGGTACACTGAGGTAAATGTAAATGCACAGCCCACAATGGGAGAAATATTTATAAATTAAAGACAATGAAAAAGAGGGGAAGACTCTGCATATAAGATGTGCACATATCACAAAGCAAGGCCCCCTTCACATCAGCATTTTTCGCTGATGTGCGGCAGATCCGACAGATTTACTGCATCTGCCAGGTTTGCTACCTAACGGCCGCACTTTCAGCTCAATCCGGCAAGCCCCATGCACTGTCTATGAGGCTTGCGTTCCGGTGCGGCAAGTGCGGTTACGCCGGATCAGCCGGATCTGCCACATCCGGCAGAACCACACTTGCCGCACCGGACCGCAAACGCCATAGACAATGCATGGGACTTGCTGGATCCGGGCTGCAAGTGCAGCCGTTAAGCAGTCGATCGGGCAGATGCGGCACCGCCTGCCGGATCGGCGCCACATCAGCAAAAAATGCTGAAGTGAAAGGGGCCTAATACAGCAAACAAATGATTATTGATGAGCAAAAATACCCAGCAAGACAATGTAAAACATTTAAAGGCCCTATATATAGACCAGCCACCAGGCTATATGTGCACTGAGGATATTATACACAAAAAGTATATGTACAATAACAAAATTGAATCACAACACAACATAAGGAATAGTAATGACTCACCGTTGCCGGGTTCTCAGGTCTCAGGCGATGCTTCACTTGTCACGGTTCCACGCCTGAGGCTGTGGGGCCCGGTGGTCAAATAAAAAGGGTTTAAAGGATTGGGATAAGGTATTGATTGTCGTGACGCCACCTGTGGGTGTCCGGTGATGGCACCGGCGCTGCTTGGGCCTCCGGGGGATGTGCGGCAGCTAGATGGGATGCTCCCCACAGGATGAGCAGTAATCCCCGGGGCCAGGGGCTGCACTGAATGGAATATGGCAGCTCAGTCGTTGTTAAGTATTGTCCAGGAAGAATGCACAGACACACAAAGTCTTTTCTGTACCTTTTACTGATATTATCAGGTACACTCGACCGGGTGATGAAGTAGATACTCCTGGAGGTTCCACAGCAAGCAGTAGTATAGGCTTCCTGATGTACGTAGTTCTAACAGGGTCTGGTGGACATGGAATCCTACCAAACCGGGATTGCACGTTCTGGTGTGGCTTGTTACACCTGAGTTTGCTGCACTGAGGGCACTATAAAGGATTATTATTGCGCGCTTGGCTCCGGGTTCTCATTTGGCGGTGCTTCAGGTGTCCAGGGAGCTAAACTCCCTTGTTGGGGTGCTGGTTTCTCTGCAGCCTGCGCTATGGCTCCTGCAGGTCGGACCCAGTGACCGGATTGTTAGGGCGAGTTAGGGTAACTCCTCTGTCCTCATAAGGTATTTGCCTCCTGTTCCTATGACCCCTGTTGCGAGGGTCTCCCACTCTCCGGGTGTGCTGGTATGGGCCTAGTGTGGCACCAGTACCAGGTCAGCTCTCCTAGCTGTTCACAGTTCTAAAGCGACTGCACACTCCACTGTTTCTCCCTCCAGGACCCGTATTTATAGGGGGAACTGGCTTAAGGCAACCAGTGGAGCTCCCCCTAGAGGCCTGGGGTGAAAAGGGGTGTAAGTAAGTAGGGGGTTGGGTGCTTGCTGTGTACCCCTCTATTTGTATCCTAAGAGTTCCTGTGGTGCCCACCAGGGTGCCACAGTAATATTCAATGAGATTAAATTTACAAGCACTTATAGCAGAGTTGGGGAGCTTGTAATAATAGAGTCCTGCAGAGGAAGTGAGGTGAGGCCACACATAAAATGGTAAGATAGAAAATAATTATCAAATAACTACAATAAAGATCATACCTTTATTGCCTATAGTAGAATAACATATAGTAGCCTAAAATGTAATGTGCAATATCTGAATAGTTATATGGTATCAATATATGTTAGGTTGGGACCCAGCACCAGCTAGAAATGGCACCTAATTGTGAGAATTGATCTAAACACAGAAAATCTGAGTTTAATAATATTTTTTTTTTTTATTTTGGCTTGAAATACACTCAGAATATACTAAAAGATTAAAACGCAGTTTCAATGGGCATCATAAAATTACGTAGTTTAAAATCAATAAAAATTAGAGAAATTCCTTAGTGGGATTGGTCTAGGATTCTGTAGATGTGGTGGTTTTTCTTCAGTCTTAAGCGGCCGTCACACATGGCGACATCGCTAGCGATATTGTAAGCGATCACGTGCACGCGCGATCGCTTACAATATCGCTCACATCGCTGGTGACATGTCACACAGACAGACTCACCAGCGATGTGGATCCGCGATCTCGCTGGTTACTATGGTACACATCGGGTTACTAGGCGCCGCGCATCGCTTAGTTACCCGACGTGTACCATAGTTACCATCACCCAGCAAAGGCTCTGCCGCTGGGAGATCGCTCATCGTGGTGTTATACACCACGATGAGGCAGATCGTGAAATCGCTAATCGCCAGATCTGAGCTCCGGAGCTCAGATCACGATTTTGCGATTTCATCAATCATCGCTCATCGTATCTTGCCGTCACACGCAGAGACATCGTTGACGCGATGTTAAATCGGGCGCGTTCTAGCGATATCTTTCTAGATATCGTAGCGTGTGACGGCCGCTTTAGACTATACTGTAGCTTGAGATTTTTTGGTATGGATATCTGGGTTTATGGAGAAGAATAATTTGATTTTGAGACGCTCTTATTTCTGTGAAGAATGTAATATATGACTTTTATAACACTTATATGCATACAAACCTATCTGTCTTCTGCTACTGATATTAACGTGTGTAGTCTGCCTGCCCTGTGCTTGTATTGTGTGTGTGGTAGATACGGTTCTGTAGAAGAAATTAGAATGGGCTTAGTTTGTATCTGTATTTATTATTCTACCTTTGGAGGTTTAACCGTCACGTACCTTAGATAAAGATGCTGTTGGATGATGCTGTTTGGCAGTAGAGACTTTGTACGTGGTCCTGGTTGTGACTGGGTAGAGGTAAATTTGCTTGTTCCCGTACGTCTGTATCCCTTTGAATATGTCCAAGGGGGTGATATTAGTAAGACTGGCTAATGGAAAAAATAGTGAAATTAGCTAATCTTTTCTTTTTGTATATATATGGAAGTGAAAGTGTTCTTTAGGTTCAGGATGGTGTTAATTAAATGATTAACACCATCCTGAACCTAAAGAACACTTCCACTAAACCCACTCCGGTTCTAACAAGGTAAAGTTTGGACATTATGACCATACATATACAAAAAGAAAAGATTAGCTACTTTCACTATTTTTTCCATTGGCCAGTCTTACTAACCGAACCTAACATATATTGATACCATATAACTGTATTTCAGGTTTTTTTTTACATGGAACCCCTTTAGGGCTTTCTAGCAGCAACTACCGTACTTAATATAAGCCAGCTCCAATATCCCCATACCATTAATATCTGAATAGTGCCTATTTGCATGACATATGCCAACACATATAGGGCATTCCATAAGATAAAAGGTATGCTAAATAGTAGTATTTTGCAGGAGTGCATTGTACCAAACCCAGGGGTGAAGGTCAATAACCCCCTCTGGCATAGACCGGAAGCTGGGAAGCAGGGCTCAAAATAAAGACAAAGCCATAACAACATTTAAAAAAATACTTGTTTTAAAATACTGGGCTACATTTATGGGTCAGTCCTCTTCTATAGCAGTGCTTGAAGGAAGAACTTACATTCTGTATGTTATTCCTTAAGGCATGGATGAGTTTAGATTTTTACCTGTCCTAGCTCATTTGGTCTACTTACAGACATATTGTCAGATTAGACTTTATGTACATGGAGCCAGTTGTCATGCTAAGTGTAGGGAGACACCCAGCACTGGACGACGACAGGGGAAGAAAAAGGAGTCCCTGATGCTAAGGGCAAAAATGGGGGATAATGACCTCTAGAACAACTAGCGCTGACACCTGGCTGCCCTAACTTCCCTGTACAGTTTCCGCAACTGTCGCCACCAGGATACCTATTCCCTGACTGTCCCTTGACTACCACTACACAGGGCTCAGAGCGGGTGAACACTAGTCAATCCGGCTAGCAACTAGAAAACACACAAGGAAAACATACAAAGTGTGAAGAGATACACTTAGCTTTAGCAGATCCAAGCAGCAAACCAGTAGGCTCCAAGAAACACTGCTTTGATCCAAGAAACAAGCAGGAACACCTTAGGCTATCACCAGCAGTGCAGTCTGGGAGTCAAAGGAAATATATAGGAAGCTCCAAGGTAAGGAATCAGCTGGGTCCTAGTGACATCCAGTTTTAACTAAAAGGGAAATGCCTCTTAAAGCGACAGAGACATTTTTATTTAGGATGTGTACTGTTTGGCCAAACGCTGGGACCTTCTATGAGTGACCTCTACAGTCTCATCTGTGCCTCCTGACACACCCTTGACACCTGTACAGAGGCAAACAAGGTCTCAATACATTATAGTGTTATGTATTGACTTTACAACCCTACATTACAGAGGCATTGCATTTAGTAGAAAATATTTCTAAAATATGACATCCAATGGAGCATTTATATTTTGTATAGATATTAAAGGCATCTGTGGACATTGTTCCATTTTACAGCAATGCACACCTTTGAGCTGTAACTTCACTTTACACAAGGCCATAGTCTCTACGAACAAATCACTGTATTCTATTACTCCAGATCAGTCTTGTCTTGATGTCTTGTCATTATATAAGAGCTGAGAACAGATTGATGGTATCACACAGGCCACAACCATTTATCAGAGGTTTCACATTTATGTCCATGAGTGTCACTACTGCTTTTAAATACAGACAAGGGCAATTTGTTTTAGTTGCAAGTTTCCTAAGCCTAACGTAAACTGACAAAGGTTACATCTTTCAAGAAGAGTGTATGTTACTTTTCTATCTTGGGCCTTGGTATTGTTCATTCTGCCTGTTCCTTGTGTTGCAGCATAGTTTGCTCTTTAGGTCCTTTTTTGGACTAATAATGGATTCCATGTGTAGTTTGGTAATGATTTCTGCTTGAAATGTATAATTATGCAGTTCAAGGAATAATTTCTTACAATTATATATATTTTCATTACAGGGTTCAGCTGATTCCTACACAAGTCGTCCATCGTTAGACTCCGACGTGTCACTGGAGGAGGATCGGGAGGCTGCCCGCCGCGAGGTGGAGAGGCAGGCTCAGCAACAGCTCGACAGAGCCAGGGTATGATTTATGACCATAAAATGCGTCCGGGTTTTAGAGGAGGAAAATAGGCAAAAATATTTGAACAAAAAAAATATGGCCATGATAGACTGTTATGGGGGGATCTGCTGCTTACACCGGTATATGGCCAACATCCTAGTATATGTCCCTCATCCCGGTATAGGGAGGCCATCCTGGAATATGGCTCCATCATGGTGCACACTATAGCTTGACATGAAGGCAGCTGATCAGCTTCTAAAAGCGCAGCAATAACATGTGCCACACCCCACGCACCGTCAGCTGCCAGCATGAGAAGAGGACGTCATACTGCAAGGGAGCGATGGTTGATGAGTATAATCGCCCATTCACTAGTAGGATATTCACTACTCCCATGCAGTATGCATAAGAAGCAGTGACTATCCACTTTCTTTAATAGCGGACATGATTGCCTGCAGCTACGGGTGATCGCTTGTGCCCGCTATTTAAGAAAATTTAAAATGTGCTCCCCCGGCCACCTCTCGGTACCAGTTTCAGTGTGCTGTGCATATCAAATTTTTTTAAACAACGGGCATATGTGATCACCAGCAGGCACTGCTGCAGTCTGCTCCTGCCTTTGGTGACCCACCGCCACCCCCCACTGTTAGGTACTGTACATCTGGACTACAAGACACATCCCCACGTTCCCAAAAAATTTTTTTGTGTAAAAAGGGTATCTTGCAGTCTGAAGCATACCATATCCGTTGGCCAGCTATTTCCAGGAGATAAGTGGGGCAATTGATTTCCTACAATTTTTATAAGGCATTTTTCTAGATATTTCATAATGAATCTCCACAATACATTTGAAATGCTCTACTATTTGTTTTTTCTTACAATTATACCAGTAATTCATAGCTTTTATTTACTATGGGCTCTACATAAAGTTTTAAAGAATATTTACCAATGTAATTCCCTGCATTAGATATGCCACAATTAAAAATACTTAAAGGAATGCTGCAAAAAATTATAATTTTTACACAACATTTAGTTTTGGTTTACATTTTGGTTGGTTTAACAGAGAAAGTCTGATAGATCTATGATCTCTTAATTTTAATTTGTCTACTTTAAAGGGTTGTTAACATACAAACATAAGCAAATTAACCCTCAAACATGGGTATACGAGGGTTGAATGAAAAGTAATGCCTCCACCTTTGTAACTTCTCAGCAGATGACAGCACTGGTATGTGGCAGGTACTGTACTGTTCAATAGACTCTCTTCTACAGCTCCGGTTGGCAGGAAGCCTTAGCCATAAATGGTTGTGTTGTTACAGTGTAAAGAATGAATCCCTGCGCAGATGGTTGTTTAATGTGAATTAAGCAACGTGCTGTCATTGAATTCTTAATAGTTGAAGGTGTTACCTAAAAGGACACTCATCAGAGAATGCAAACCATTTATAATGATTGTGAGCTCTATAGTCGTTGGGCCAGTAAGTTTAATATGGTGAGGGGGGAACATTTGACATGCATGACAAAAAAAGAGTTGGATGTCCTTTGACAGCAACCCCTGCACTAAACATACAAAACATTGACCAACTGATTCAGGACAATCGTCGTATCATTCAGAGAGAAATTGCAAGCACAATCATCATTTCACATGAACATGTAGGTCACATTATTGCTGTGCTTGGTTATCGGAAGATCTGTGCACGATAGTTACCCCAGATGTTTTCCTGAAGCATGACAATGTCAGACTACACATATCACATACTATCACAGCAGAACTTCAGAGACTAAAGCTCACCACCGTACGGAATCCTCCATAGAATCCAGATTTGGCGCCGTCTGACTTCCATCTGCTCCCAATAATGAAAGAGGATCTGCGGGGACATCACTATGCATCTGATGAAGAAGTTGAGAGAACTGTGAGAGGCTGGTTGCCGAAAGAGAGTGTCGACTTTTTCCGTGACACCTTCAGAAAACTTGTTAATTGTTGGCAGACGTCTATCCAATTGTCTGGTGATTATGTGGAAAAGTAAATATCGGTAATTAAAGAGCACATTCTAAGGATTATTTCTGTGTTTGATTTATAAAAATATTCCCATCAAAACACAAGTTAAGAAGGTGGAGGCATTACTTTTCATTCAACACTCGTATGTTCCACTAATTCCAGCAGTTTCATTCACCATGAATGAACTGGGGGCCAAGCATGTGCTGTATTCTGGATGGGGCGGTTATTGGGTGTGCCAAGGCCTCCTCATGTATATGTGGAATTAAAACTTATTTTCTCAAGCATAATACCAGTAACAGCTACGGTACTAGTACGATTGTTATAGGGCCTAAGTCTGCAACACTGTGTATGTGAATAGGGGATAAACTGTAGAATTCATCAAAGGTTACTAAGCAATGTTGTTGTATTCCACCCCATCCATAACTTAGTTCCAATTACTGGCAGTTTGATTTTTAGTAGATTGAGTGGTGCTCTATGTTGAATCCTACCAATCTCATTCTGATAACCTATACTATCAGTATTGAACAGTCCCTAACCTGTCAAATGAGGTCTTTTGTTTTCTGCAGAGCCTCTTAGATTTTGCCTACAGGGTAGTCGCTGTCTGGTGGAGCAAGTAAAAGGAAAAAAATGCCACAAGCCTGGATCAAAGCAGAGGATCATTATGAAGGACTAGGGGACAGAACCAAAAAGCAGAGTCATAGTGATGAGCCCAGGGCAAGGGGTACTCGGATACCGGGCCTGGGTTTGATGGATTTTACTGGGGAATCACGGGTGGTCGTGTTCCCAGTTCCGTGCCCTGGCTGTCATTTGTTAGATGGGGGAAATATTTACAGGGATAAAGAGTACGTGACGCCACCTGTGGATCCCGGTAATTTGGATACCGGCACTGCAGGCCATGTTATAGATGAACACGGTACAGACTGGTATTAACGGGTAGTAGTCTTCGGTTGTCTCCAGATGTTCCTTTCTAATAGTCTCCCGGGGTCTAATTCTGTCCTTCTCTCTATTTAACCACCCTTGCAGAGCTCTCCCACCAGTCCCCTGGTCTCATACGGTGGAGCACGGGTTTTCCTTTACTGGTACAGACGGGAGTAGCAGAAGTGCACTATCTCTCTCGCCACCAGAATCCGGACCATTACTCCTGTAATCTTGGACTAATTTTGGGCCTGAGGGGCGAGGTACCTTCTTCTGGCGCCTACGGCCACCCGGTTTCAGAGGGCCCGCGGCTCGTCGGTTTATGGCCAGGGATAAACCGCTGACCGCCTCCGCTTCTGTGTTGCCGGTGTTCCCCAGACGTTACCAACCAGCACCAACCGGTGTTGGTCCGTCCCCTTCTGTCCCGGGACACCCTCCTGAAGATGGATGATCCCTCCTGTCACAGAGCTGTCAGGCGCGTCTTGACTGACTGCTTTCCCAGCACTAACTGAACTAACTCTCTCACTAACTGTCACTTAAGTCTCCTGCTCTAATATAGGCTCCACCCCCTTTTGGACCTACTGAATAATCAGTCCTTTACTCTAAGGTGGCCTAGTGTTGTGTGTAAATTCAGACTCCATAGGTTAAACCCTAAACCCAGAGCTATAGAGGCACCACATAAATTTGCAAAGTGTAATACCTCCCTGTGGTGCCTAGCCATAAGGGCGCCACAATAGATAGCTGGGTCAGAATCCAGAAGAGCAGGCCAAATAAGCAGACAACCGTTTATACAATTTGAGGTCATAACCAGGGTGGGGTTAATCCAGAAGAGCAATTGTGAAAAGGTTCAGTCTGACCAATAACAAATCAGTCCTGAGTATTAGACAGGGAACATATAACAAGGAAGTTAAATGATAGGCTGTTCAACCCATCCTGGTCCACTGACTGCCGCCATGATTGGACACATCCCTCATTCTATTGGGGCAGCCAAGTGCACTGGAGGATTATTCACATTTATCCTTCAAATATTAGTTGTTTTCATAACAATAACCAGTTGCTTTGGAGAATAGTTTTCATTAACACGATTAATTCAAATTTAAAAAAAAAAATCATAGTTTCAGTTGTATTTACAATCTTATGGTGAGCAATGTAGCGATCCATCAGGCTTAAATGTGTTGTTTTCCGTAAAGGCATTCCTGCCTTATCTACGTCCAATCTTACAACAGGATGCTTTTTTTACATTGAATGATGTGAACTGTAGTTAAGGGCATGTTTGCTGCACAATCTGTAATTATATCTCTGCAGGAGGCCTGTATTAAACTGCTATTCAAAAAATACACTTTGCCTGAAAATTGCTACTGTGCTTCAACATTCTAGAAGAGTGTATTTCTGGTGTCACAATAAATAATGAAAACCATATGCAAACCCTTAATACGTATTAGTAAGTCTTTGCTGCACCTGGTTCTGCAGCTTTGCCCTATTCAGCCATTCTGTTAAAGGGAATCTGTCAGTAGGATCAACCCTCCCAAGCTGCCTATATGGGCACGTAGGTCATAGGAAGATGAATAAAATGATACCTTGATATCTTGCATCCGATACCTTATTCCAGAAAAATACACATTTTCTTAATATATAAACAAGTTGTTAAGATCTATGGGAAGGACATAGATCTTCCAAAGAATTCCCCTCCACAGCTGTTTATTTTTACCAGTGTGAGACATTTAATGACTGACACTTTGCTCTCAGAATTACACACTGCTCTACAGTGAGATTATGCTTAGTACAGCAGAAATGAACTTTGTCTCATTACAAACATTCAAATGTTTTGTCCTTTTTTTAGTGCTGACAGTTCTGTTGCAGAGTTGTGTCTGATTTTACCCAACACAGTACAGCAGAGGTGAACTATGTCTCATTACAAACACTTGTTGTCATCTCTCAGAACTGTCAGCTCTGCTGTACTGCCCCTCCCCCACACTGGTTGTCTGAGGACTGCAGCTGCAAATGTTTTTGTAATGAGACACATTTCACTTCTGGTGTACTGTGTTAGCTCTGTTGTACTTTTTCTGCTCTGCTGTATAGTGCTAGTATTTATCTCACTGCAGAGCTGTGTGTGGTTATGAGAACAAAGTGCCTTCCTCTGGATCAACATGTTAGGCTATGGGTTGAACTAGATGGACTTAAAGTCTTCCTTCAACCTTAAAAACTATGTTACTATGTTACTATGTAAAGGCCCTGTCACACACTACGATGTCCCAGCGATCCCACCAACGATCGGGATCCCTGGGACATCGTTATCCGATCGCTGGTGAGCTGTCACACAGGCAGACTCACCAGCGATCAGCGAGAACGCTGGTAACCAGGGTAAACATCGGGTAACTAAGCAGAGTGCTGTGCTTAGTTACCCGATATTTACCCTGCTTACCAGCTCCCACGTGTGCTATGCGGCGCTGGGAGGTCGTTCATCGTTGGTCTCCCGCTGTCACACACGCCGATGCTGGCCGCCCAGCAGGAGACCAACGATAAAATAATGGCTCTTATATTTGTATAAAGAAGGAGCGGCATTCACCAGTAATTGCTGTGGCTCTTTATTCCATCACAGGGTTACAAGTGCAGGGAGGGAGAGGGTGCAGAGTCGGACAATGGCTAACTGTTTCACACTGTTCGCGCTTCAACAGGTCCCATCTATAATAATGGTTCTGGCCATTCTTGCACGATCAACGATTAATGAACTTGTCGTTGATATGTGTCTCACACAACGATGTCGTTTCGACGTCACTGCAACATCACAAAACCGGTGACGTTCCAATGATATCGTTAACGATATCGTAGTGTGTGACGGGGCCTTAGTCACAGTTACATGTATCACACCTTCAATGACATCTTTTATTTAAATTAAGCTCTGGATACAGGTTCTTAGGGGGATCTGTGTCCGGCCCACAGATCATAATAGCTCATTTGTATATTAAAAAATATGGCTTTCTCTTGACAAAGACATTGCATTGCAAATATCAAGGTATCATTTCATTCAGCTTCCTATGATTTACATATCCATATAGACGGCTTGAGAGGGTTGATCCTAATGATAGATTTCTTTTAATTTATGGAGTGCAAAGGGGTAAGACCTCCAACAGTCTCACACAGGTGGGTTGTTTTTGGCTCAGGGTTTCTCTGTTTAAAAAATCTGTAGTGTCTGAACCTGTCCTTACTGTCCACAATTTTGAACATATTATGATATACTGTATATTATACAATAATATCATTACCAATCATCTGTGAGAAACTTGCTAAATGCCATTTCCTTCTGCAGCTCAAGCCCGTTGCCTTTGCCGTTAGGACCAATGTCAGTTACTGTGGAGCTTTGGATGAAGAATGTCCAGTTCAGGGAACTGCTATCAACTTTGAAGCCAAAGATTTTCTACATATCAAAGAGGTAAACATGACAATAAGTAACGATGAAATGTAGAAAGCATATTGTATTCTTGTCACATGTGTTATTTACTTTAACACCTGTATATAAATAATTGGAAGCAGTTGATGCAAATGTATTTGGTGGATATTTTAGTAAAATCGAGGTCATTGGCTAATATAATCGTTTCCACGGGCACACTGAAACTGTCTTATGAGTGGTACTTTTACTCTCAGTCCAGCAAAGACGACACGTTAAAGGGGTTATGCTGTCTAAAACGATAATGCTGCAGTCATGCTATGAGACTTCAGACTGATCAATCCTCCCAGTGTCAGCACTGTGTGCTGCAAGGATTCTCGGTTTCTAAACTGGGAGTGGACTGCAGTTTGCGGTATGCATGTTCCTGGCGACTG
>JARQOC010001319.1:0-43871 GCA_033576535.1 Allobates femoralis
AGTAGCCTGTCAAATGGAATATTATCCATGAATGGTATAATACTGCGGGCAAAGTCAGCATTACTCTGTTGCACACTTAATTGTGCAGACCCCGGGATGGGACCATAAGCTGGGCCAGCCGCTGGTGGCGTCGGTGGTGGTGCTGGCCCTGCCGCTGGTGGTGGCGGTGGTGGTGCTGGCCCTGCCGCTGGTGGTGGCGGTGGTGGTGCTGGCCCTGCCGCTGGTGGGGGCGGTGGTGGTGCGGACCCTGCAGCTGGTGGCGGTGGTGGTGGTGGTGGCGGGGACGGCGGTGGTGGTGTTGATGGGCCTGCCGCTGGTGGCGGCGGTGGTGGTGCTGGCCCGGCCGCTGGTGGCGGCGGTGGTGGTGCTGGCCCTGGCGCTGCTGGCGGCGATGCTGGTGGTGGTGGTGGTGGCGGCGGCGACGGCGGTGGTGGTGGTGGCGCCGGCCGTGGTGGTGGTGGTGGGTGTTCTCCACGCCGCCTTCTGTTTGGCGGTGGAGGGTTCACAGCACGACGCCCTCTGTAGTAAGCTTCTCTGTGGGTAAAGTAAAAAAAAATTTGGTGAATGCATTGCATTTGGAAACAAAAACATAGGTCAAACATTAAGTTGCACGCTTTTTAGACTCTGTGTATCTGTGTATTATTAATCAGATATTTGTTATTATTATGAAAGAATAACCAACTGTACATAACATAAAGGAATACGTGACTTTCTTTGCTAATTCCATACTAATACATAATTTTTCACCCCCTGATTAACACCCACCCCCCCCCCATCCCATCTAATCTAGACGATCAATAACACCAATGGTTCACATGAAAAAAAAAAGTCCCCCTGACTTCACTTTTTACTTGACATACTTAATTCACAAAACTTTTAGCTTATATCATCTATATAAAGCAGGGAAGGGGTTGAAAGGTATACAATATATATATATATATAATCTATTTATATAATCGGGAGTTTGAAATTCCGGCACTGTAGCCTAATCCCAAACTCCTTAGCGTCACTGCGAGCGGAGACGCGTATGCGCCTTCGCGAGCCGCAGACGCTTAACTCACACAGCCGCTATAGCGTTTTCTCGAGCGGCCTCGCGCCTCCGCTCACAGCAAGACCTGCGCCCCTCACAGCGCCCAATCCGCCCCGGCATGCTGGCATTTGTACTTCCCCCGTCTGTGCACCCACAGGTCTTAGCAGATCACTGATGCTGACAGCGGGGGGGGACAACACAGACAATCAAATCAGGAGGAGGTCAGTGTCAGGAGGAGATGACAGACGCCCGCCGGGGCCTGTGACACTGCAGAGGTCACAGCGGGGCTGTGTGTGCGGACAACGGGGAGGCCGGGGGCTACGGACGTACCGAACACGTCCTCTGCTCCTGGAGATGTGCCGCGGTTCCGCGCTCGCAGCGTATCTGACGCTGGAGCAGCGCTCACCACGCCCACACCACCCCCTGCCAAACAACCCACACCTCTCACTAACCTCCTGCAGCTAACCACACCCCATGTTTACCTTTGCCATGATGTCATTTAGCTGCGGCCGCTATCTTTAATAAGGTCAGAAATTATGGCAGTAATCGGATCTCTGCTCCCTCTAGCACGCCCCAACACTGTAGCACCATCTATTAACCCTATTCTCATCACCTATATACTCTGCTACCCACAGAGCCGTCTTTATACTCTGCTACCTCAGACCCGCCTGTATACTCTGCTACCTCAGACCCGCCTGTATACTCTGCTACCCACAGACCCGCCTGTATACTCTGCTACCCACAGACCCGCCTGTATACTCTGCTACCCACAGAGACGCCTGTATACTCTGCTACCTCAGACCCGCCTGTATACTCTGCTACCTCAGACCCGCCTGTATACTCTGCTACCCACAGACCCGCCTGTATACTCTGCTACCTCAGACCCGCCTGTATACTCTGCTACCCACAGAGACGCCTGTATACTCTGCTACCTCAGACCCGCCTGTATACTCTGCTACCCACAGAGACGCCTGTATACTCTGCTACCTCAGACCCGCCTGTATACTCTGCTACCCACAGACCCGCCTGTATACTCTGCTACCTCAGACCCGCCTGTATACTCTGCTACCCACAGAGACGCCTGTATACTCTGCTACCTCAGACCCGCCTGTATACTCTGCTACCTCAGACCCGCCTGTATACTCTGCTACCCACAGACCCGCCTGTATACTCTGCTACCTCAGACCCGCCTGTATACTCTGCTACCCACAGACCCGCCTGTATACTCTGCTACCTCAGACCCGCCTGTATACTCTGCTACCTCAGACCCGCCTGTATACTCTGCTACCCACAGACCCGCCTGTATACTCTGCTACCCACAGACCCGCCTGTATACTCTGCTACCCACAGACCCGCCTGTATACTCTGCTACCCACAGAGCCGTCTTTATACTCTGCTACCTCAGACCCGCCTGTATACTCTGCTACCCACAGACCCGCCTGTATACTCTGCTACCTCAGACCCGCCTGTATACTCTGCTACCCACAGAGACGCCTGTATACTCTGCTACCTCAGACCCGCCTGTATACTCTGCTACCCACAGAGACGCCTGTATACTCTGCTACCTCAGACCCGCCTGTATACTCTGCTACCCACAGACCCGCCTGTATACTCTGCTACCTCAGACCCGCCTGTATACTCTGCTACCCACAGAGACGCCTGTATACTCTGCTACCTCAGACCCGCCTGTATACTCTGCTACCTCAGACCCGCCTGTATACTTTGCTACCCACAGACCCGCCTGTATACTCTGCTACCCACAGACCCGCCTGTATACTCTGCTACCCACAGACCCGCCTGTATACTCTGCTACCCACAGAGCCGTCTTTATACTCTGCTACCTCAGACCCGCTTGTATACTCTGCTACCCACAGACCCGCTTGTATACTCTGCTACCCACAGAGCCGTCTTTATACTCTGCTACCCACAGACCCGCCTGTATACTCTGCTACCCACAGAGCCACGTGTATACTCTGCTACCCACAGAGCCGAAATGGAACCTAATGTATATATTAATAAATAATACTAAATGTACACAACAGTGCTGCAGACACATACCTTGGCATACGGGCCACCGGGTGAAGGAAGGACAGCCGGTCATAAAAGTGGTAGTGGTTGAGCAATGGAGCGGCTCCCGGTTGTCTCTCTGAGTACTGCCGGTACTGCTTCTTATGCTAGTCCCGGCAGCTCCTCCACCGTTTTTTAAGATGGTCAACTGTGAAATGATTTGAAACCGGCTTTAGAGATGTGTAATATTTGAAACAACAAAAGTATGTGTACAAATCAACAATAACATTTTATTCATTTTGTGTGTGTAATGTGTATACAAGGCACAGTGACACGACAGTGTGGAACATCATCAACAGCATTACGGACATTGAGCTCACGTGGCCACAATCACAAATGAGGCAGGACACATGTTAACGCATAGAGAATGTAATAGTGCGGGCACCAGACTCTGGTCATTAGTGGTATTTATATACACCCAACCCCTTGGCCGAAAGAGCCAGGAGGATCAGACATTAAACTCATTGTACTGTTGTGACCCCATCCAAATATAGGCAACTATGCGGTGGAGCATGATAACACATTCAGGGTCCTGTATACCCTGCTATGGGGGCCCTGTATTCCCACTGCTGGGGGCCCTGTAAACCCACTGGGCCACTGTCTACCCACTGCTGGGGGCCCTGTATACCCACTGCTGGGGGGGCCTGTACACACACTAAGGGCCCTGTATACAGGGACTGACTGGCACCCTACAGTTTGGGTCGCAACCCTACCTCACTGGCCCGACACAGGTGAGGACGGGGGGTGGGGGGGGGTGATGACTGGCGGCCGCCTCACAGTCACCGCAGCTCCCGCATTATCCTATGGCTCGCTCCCAGCCGCAGCCTCGCGCTCCTCACAGCCGCTCGCTAACAGTCGCAGCCGCACGCCACTCACAGACGCTCACTCCCGGACGCAGCCGCGTGCTGATGACGTCATCGCGCGGCCAGGAGCTTCCGTTTCCGCCTGCTGCTTCAGGGACATGCGGATTATTCATGCTCCTGCAGCCGCATGACCCGTGGCACCTGGGCCAGTCCGCCCCTGCCTGTATACCACAATATGGGGGCATGTATACCCAGCTGGGGGCCTGTATACTCTGCAGGGGGAGGTGTATACTCTGCTGGGGGGCTGTCTACCAGTGATAGCCGCTGTATACCAGGATGGCGGTGAATATGTTTTCATAGTTTTTCGGGGCAAAAATAGGGGGGTCGGCTTATACACGGGTCGGCTTATACACGAGTATATATACAGTAAATGCAATATATAACGTGTGAACTCATTTAACTTACTTAGATTGCTCTGTTCCTCATGGTCACTCCGATGGAACGCAGGGAACATCTCTTGGGCGATCTCTCTCCAGGCTGTATTAATTAGGGTCGTATCCCCATACTCAGGATCTGTAGGGAGCCATAGAAATGGACGAGCCTCCACAAGTGCAATAAGACGCAGTGTGTTCACCATGCCACGTCCTGCTGCCATGATTGCACTGATGAATGGATCGCTCTGTGTGTGCGCCTGTCAGCGCGACTCGCTTCCTGTTTCCTTAAACCATGGTGTGTGCTGGAGAATCCCTTCCCTCGCATCATCGGCTACAAGCCTCAAAATAAGAGAAAAACCAGCGAGTTTGGACTCGCACACTTTCAGAGACACATCAGCGAGTTGTAAATGTCATTATTCGCTATTACTCGGGTCCCTATTCATTAACATTGGACTCGCTGGACTCGCAACGAGTCCCGAGTCCTTGACTCGGACTCGTTGGGGTCTTGCGATTCCGAGTCTTTTCGGACTCGCCCATCTCTAGGTCGGAACAGGCAGGCATTGGACACAATTGTGCCTGTTGCCTTGAAAATGTAAAACAAAAAGGAAAAGGGGCGCAAATGTGTAGGATCCCCTTATTAAAAACGTCTAAATGGCATGGGTAGGTGGCCACTCACCTTATCGGGTTGTGCAAGTCCTGCACAACCTGGTTTAACAGCCTCCGCCGCTGGCGGTATGTGCATTGCTTCTCCGCTCTCCTCTCTCCTGTTCAAGGCAGATCGTTTGTGCTGTTCCTGAGCTGCTCCAGCCGCCAGTCCCTCAAAAAAGGAGTAGTTTTCATGCAAAAAATAGTAATGGCGGTCTGATTAGGAGCGCTCTAAGCAACACCACCTGATGAAGACTGTTTGTATGCATTTGAAACGCGTAGTGGAGCTGTGAGGGGAGCTAAGAAGTTAATAAAAGGTTTTTCATTTATGAAAACATCTCACATGTCTGCTTGTTCCTTAGAGCGCTCCTAATCAGACCGCCATTACTATTTTTTGCATGTTGCCTTGAAAAGACCACGATGTGGCTGTGTGTAATTCAGGGCTTTCCTTCCTGTGTCTTCCCTGAAGGAAGGAAAGTCCTGAATTACACGCAGCCACATCGTGGTCTTTTCAAGGCAACAGGCACAATTGTGTCAGATGCCTGCCTGTTCCTACCTTCCTGTAGCCGCGTGTAAATGTACCATTACAGTGAAACAGTTTTTTTTTCAAGACCGTCCATAAGTCAATATATATGATTGGTACTAGGGGCAGGCTGGGCCAGGGTGACAGATGTCCCCCAGGCTGGTGTTTCTGGAGTGATTTTGGGCTGCCCGGCTTCTGCTGCCAAGAATACAGCTGACGGAACTTTTACATAGAGCTGCAGAGCCTGGCATCTCTAGCTCCATGGAGGACTACGCCTCCAACAGTCACTCCAATTTTGTACAGAAGTGACGTCATACAAGATCCATGACCAGTAGAGGCAAATCGACAACCACATGTCTGGAAAACTGTCTTTTTTGCAGATATCAAGGAAAAGATTATGAGAAATTAGCCTGCTTATTATCCACATCAGCATACCATCAATGTTATGTACTGAAATTACTTCATCTGAAGATGAAAAATGGAATAACAGAAGCTTGAGACGTATTGCATTTGGCTACTGGATACGATCACAGATGGATGTTTAGATTTTCAGCATCTTTGGTAAATACGTCATTCTTCCGTTATCCACTAGGACCACACTAGGGCGATGGTTCTGGTTTTTGTCTCTTACTCTGTAAATTGCATATATTTTTCTGTCACTCTGTATTTCCATTTCTCTTTAATACAACCAAGAGGCCTAGAAGCTTTGAAGAGGTTAATCGTCTGTCCTCTTTAGTAACTGACCTGGAAATCAGGCGTCTTGTACCCGGTCAGAGAATACTGAAAACACAGAGGGTCTCCAGCTTCCATTCATATTTAATTCTTCCTGTGCTACCAGGAAATTGGAGCCAAACCCATTGTACTGTGATCCCGTTTTTGACTATAACAAGATAAAGCCCCATTCAGTGAAAGAAAAGTCTAATATTTCAGGCGAAAAGGACAAAGAGTCATTCTCCAAGACGGATTGTGAGCAATGGCTACTGTAACATGTTCCTTCTTCCTGGCTAATTTAAGACAAGTCACAAAGACGTCTAGTATTTCCATATACGAATTCTTCTTGGGTATATTTGGAAGCTAGTAATAAACCAGCATAGGAAGACAGAGCGGTAACCCAATAGCGGGGGTTCAATTTTTGCCATAAGTGAAGGAAATATCTTAAAATAAGATCCCTGTATTTAACATGCTTTCCCCGTTACACCTGCTCCATGCCTCTCATCTAGAGCCAAGCGCCTGGATTGTAAGGCACACTCGAACTTAATTCCATCTTGCTACAATTTATTTTTACTGTACAACATCCCGGCTCACTCACTGGGAATGAACAGGGATTAAATTAGCGTTTAAGTTTTCATGAATGTGTTAAAAGACATGCTACTGAATCCGGCCTCTGTTTATAGTCAGCGCGGGACGTGAAGGACGTCATGGATTCAAGGCCAGGCCTGTCATTAAATCCTGTCTAGTACGTTTTCATCCAAAGGAAATTGAAAGGCATTAAGATAGATTTGTTTTCCGGAAAGTGTTCTCTCTTTTCAGTTGCAAATTGAAATTTCTACATCTGTCCTAGGTTCTTCTTTTAATCTTTTTATTTTTAAGCAGATTTCCACATTAGCAATTAAAGGGATACATATTGTCCTATACCTAGGTGGCATGTATCAGACCGTGGATCCATGATTTTATCCATATACGTCTTATAGTTTAAAAGGCGGATGGGTCGCTGGCGGACACTTTCTGGAATGTAAGGTCTATTCATACCAGTGCACACAGGGAGACACCTGTCAGTTACTGGCTGCGGGTGGGGAGAAGCCACCAGGGATCCACTTGTTCAACTAGTCTACCATGCGGCGCAGTCATTGGCAGCTTTTTTGATCTCCTTTGAAACTCACGATTCTGAAGCCTGTCCCCGTTGAAGCTCCACTTGCGGTAGAGACATGGACGTTGTTAGAGAGGCTGGGACCCGCAATACTTTCCAGTCTGACAGAATAGGTGTGTCTGCTGCCCAACTGAAGTCATCATCTCCTTGCTTCAGTCTATTAGAAAGTGCCACACCCTACTAAAGCTTCCAGATTGCCAAGAGACATTTCACCTGGGGCCCCTGAGCAGTTCCTGTATGCTATTCTGCATTTACTCTGGGGCTTTGTGGCAAACCATCTCTATATGGCTTCATTGTGTTACATTGATACCTTACAATTTGTCAAAGCAATTACATTTTTGGTACCCATTTGCCCTATTGAGTCATCTCAGTTTTCCTCCAGGTAGTGTCCCGCACCAAAAATCTCCAATTCTTTACCTTCATATTTTTATTAAAATAATTCTTACTAAAGAGTAGTTTTTATATTTGTTTGCATGTTGCTTTGCCTTTTTCTAGTGAGGCCTCATACGCGGACCTTGGATCATGTTTATATAAGCTGCCAGATATAGTCTAGTGCTTCCTTGGCTCAGTCCTCTCTATTTTTCCTCTTGTAATCATTGTTCCTTGTTTCAACCTTGGCTTCAGTTTTTGACAACTCTTACGGATCCTGAGTTTGTCCTTTACGTGACCTCCCGGCTTACACCCTGCTTGGCGACCAGTCCTGCCCCTGGTTCGCCCCTCTGCACAGCAGACTTTATGTGGGTAGCAATCTCCTGGACCCCATTATAAATCCAGATCCCTGTGTAGGGGTTAAAGTGTGTCCGATTTTTTTCTCAATTCTGCAAAACGGACCAGCTTATGCCAAGTCTGTCTAAGGTAGCATTTGTGACCTCAAATTTGTGCCAAATTGTCGATTTCCCTTAAAAAATTAATGATCAGAATGGCATAAAAAAAAGGCATGTTTACTTCTCCGATTCGCCAACATTCCCGTTCCGTCACTCCCCAGGTCTTCCACTGATCTTTATTGTCTTTATGTAAGTATGTGTCCATTATTCACCCTTCCTAGATGCAACTCTATCGTTAAAGAGGCTGCCAACATCAAAATTAAAAATAAAAATAAGAAATAAAAAAGATACGCCCTGATTTCACATTGCTCCTTTTTGGTGGCTCTCAAGCCTCCTACCAGTTGTTATTGCTTCTTTGTCAGAGCGTAACTTATTATCCAATTACAAATAGAAATGTTTACCTTTTTCATTTTAAATTTAATGTCCTTATACATTACTCTTCCATTCCGTAGCTTTTTTCACTGCTATTAGAAGTATAGACCAGAGGAGGAATAGAAAGATTTGGAAGTAGATATAACCTTTTTTCTATGAGTTTTTAACCAGTTAGGAAATACTGAACCCCTTTAATTAATGTATTTAAAAATAAAAACAAGTTTTCCAATACTCTTGTTAGAAAATGATTCACCGTTTTGCGTTTTCAGCTCCTGCGGATCTGTTTTTTACTTACTAAAGTAAAACAAAGTGGAGGGATTCCTTGGAAACCTTAAGAATCTGTAACGCATGTAGCAGAAGAGGGGATTGGAGCAGGAAGGGATCACAGGCAAGAGCGACTGGGAAGCTATTTCCTGGACTTGGGGTCCCTGGCTAGCCAGTTCCTGAAGATACCTCTGAAGGTGAGGAGGTTCAGGTCACCATCCTATCCCTCAAATCCTCAACTTACCCCCAGCTAAGAGCCCCTACCTCCACCCATGGACCAGGAAAAAAACACCACTCCAAATGAAGGGGATAGCAGCTGCTCCAACATTACATCTGCACAGCACAGGTCAAAGATTAGAATGAATTGAATCTGTGAAGGAAGCAAAACTACTCAAGGCTCAGGGGGTTGAGAGCGGAAAGCTCAGACACACCTCCACATCCACCTTAGCTATGACTCACTCCTCACCTGCATAGCCGCGCACCACACATTTATCAACTGCAGAAGACTAAGGTAAAATATTCAAATAGCACAGCAGCAACACTTCAGGACTGCAAAGACAGCCAATATGTGACAGCACTTCTGTAGGGTTGGTAATTACTTAATTGAGTATCAAAGTCATAAGAAGCCCCTTGTTCTTTATTATAAGCCTTTACTATTAGGTATCTTGTGAAGACAAATCTTACAAACTGCATTCAGCTCTTAGGGCTGTGCCTGATAACAACCTTGTTGACCGTTTCCAATGACATTCAGCAGAATTGTGAATACAGCTTTGGGATACAAAATAAAATGCATTCAGAAAGTTTACATTATACCTGTACATTGTGAGAAGATAACAAAAGAGAACAATCGGATCTGTAAACCTTTACATATAGTAATGGTGTTGAAAATATGAGAATAAGCAGCCCTGAATATTATATACTGAAATATCATCATTGCATAGGAACATGTGAATGCTGCTATTTAGCACTTGTAGACGTTTCCTCCTAGACATGTAGGACAAGCCCTTATCCTGTTAAATCCTTCTCTTCCAGACTAGAATGTATTATATGTCTTGCTATGATATACTTGCAGTTGTCGGTATCGTGTGCGCTCATCTGTTGATTCTCTCAGCTGTTTATTTTATAGTTGGACTATTTTACTCTCTCATCTGTTCCTGGGTGCAATCACAGCCCCCTGATCTGGATAAAATCCAAATATAAAAATTGAAGTCATCTGGGTAGAAATGTATGATGGAATGTTAATGGTTTGGAAGAAAGACTCCTTGATGGAGATTGCAACTTAGAGGAAAGTTTCCCCTTAATATTATGTAGTTGACGTGCCCCAGGGCCATGGGGTACTCGGAACTGGGCTATACTGTTTCTGGGGAGTCACAGGGGTCGAGACCCAGCTCTGTGACCCCAGGTCCAGCTTTAAAGAGTCTTTGGGGGAATTATAAAAAGGATTATTCATGACGCCATCCATGGTATGTGGCTATGAATGGCCACCGCTGCTGCAGAACCTCTGGGGACAATGGACGGGCAGCTAGGATGCAGTGGCTCCGCACGGGTGGAGCGGATCCCCAGGGCAGTGGATGACGAAAGGGTGTAGGGTGCAGGATGGAGAGTGCGAAGTAACTGACAGACTCATGGTTTGTTGGTTCCTCAAGTCCTTTACTGGTGATACTGGCACAAGGACAGATGTTATTGCTGGAGTCCGGCAACCTGGGGGCAACTCGGGGTTCTCTTCACCTGGAAAGTTCTGAGGCCTCCCTGCTGTGCTTTCTTAGCGGGCCCCTGTGGCTGCTGAAGCTAAGCTGCGGCCCTCTCTCCGGCTGTGTGCTGTATGAAGGCAGCTCGAGTCCTTCTCTAGCCCAACTTCTCTGGCGCCTGCTCCTGGGCTCTTCACGCTACTTTGTCTGTGGGCACTTTGGTGTGGATGGGGGACTAGGAATCCCCCACCCTCTGGTATTGGCTGCCGGGAAGTTAGGTCCTGCACAGCCCCGGACTCCGGTGTCCGTTTAATGGTGCTTACTCCTCTGGGGTGTGCTCGACAACACTCTACTTCCCAGGCTCTCCTCCACTTCCTTAGACCCTTGCCTATGAGTCACTTAAGCTAAGTCTACCTCTCCTGGGACGAGTTTAGCCCTGCTCCAGTCCACTGAATGTCTTCTTCAATACTGCTCTGTACTGAATTGACTAACTCTGCCCCAGACCAGAATTTATAGGGAAGCTCACCCTGAATCCGGGTTTTACATCTCACCCTTCAGGCCTGGAGGCAGAAAGGTGTTGTTGTGCTTTGGGTTTTGCCTGGTGCAGATTCGCTCTGTTGCTCTCAGGTATGACACTACCCCCGAGGGAATTAATTACATTGTGGTGGCCGGATTCTGGGGTGCCACATATTCACAGGCAAGACCTGTGATGATGTCACATTGAGGGGAGGAGTCAGGGATCACATGATCACCTCCTCAGTGTATGCAGGACTCTGCTGTGCTGGTTGTCATAGTGCTTGATGAGGTGAAGTTAATGTTTGGGGTCAGGAGGGATTTACAATGTGGATGTAGCAGAGATACATGTGTACAGGGCGTATGGTGCAGAGCTACGTGTGTGAGGGGCGTTTGGAGCTGCATTTACGGGGCCTGTGGAGCAGAGCCGTGTGTATAGGGAGCGTGTGAAGTGGCATGTGTACGGGGCGTCCAGAGCGAAGCCGAGTGTACGAGGTGTACGGAGTGGAGCCATGTGTGTAAGAGGTGTACGGAGTGGAGCCGAGTGTGTTCGAGGTGTACGGAGTGGAGCTGAGTGTCTACGAGGTGTACTGAGCGAAGCCGAGTGTGTAACAGATTTATAGAGTGGAGCCAAGTGTGTACGAGTTGTACGGAGCGGAGCCACGTATGTACAAGGTGTATGAAGCGGAGCCACGTGTGTACAAGGTGTACTGAGCGGAGCCTTGTGTGTATGAGGTGTACGGAGCGGAGCACAATGTGTACAAGGTGTACTGAGCGGAGCCATGTGTGTAAGAGGTGTACGGAGTGGAGCCGAGTGTGTTCGAGGTGTACGGAGTGGAGCCGAGTGTCTATGAGGTGTACTGAGCGAAGCCGAGTGTGTAACAGATTTATAGAGTGGAGCCAAGTGTGAACGAGTTGTACGGTGCGGAGCCACGTATGTACAAGGTGTATGAAGCGGAGCCACGTGTGTACAAGGTGTACTGAGCGGAGCCTTGTGTGTATGAGGTGTACGGAGCGGAGCCGCGTGTGTACGAGGTTTTTGGAGTGGAGCCGAGTGTATGAGGTGTGTGTACCAGTGGTAGACCCCAGCAGATGCTGCTCCTATAGTCCCGGCTGCCTCTGCTGGCAGCATTCTTCTCCAGAGTCCTGGCCATCGCTGCCTGCCATCTGCAACTCAGTAGATGCTGAGGAGACCAGAGCAGCGAGGAGTGAGGTGAGTATTTACTTTTTTTTTTTTAATCAATGAGTACATTGGTGGGAAACTACTGCACAGACCAAAAGTTTGGACCCACCTTCTCATTCAAAGAGTTTTCTTTATTTTCATGACTATGAAAATTGTAAATTCACACTGAAGGCATCAAAACTATGAATTAACACATGTGAAATTATATACTTAACAAAAAAGTGTGAAACAACTGAAAATATGTCTTATATTCTAGGTTCTTCAAAGTAGCCACCTTTTGCTTTGATTGCTGCTTTGCACACTCTTTGCATTCTCTTGATGAGCTTCAAGAGGTAGTCACCGGAAATGGTTTTCACTTCACAGGTGTGCCCTGTCAGGTGTAATAAGTGGGATTTATTGCCTTATAAATGGGGTTGGGACCATTAGTTGTGTTGTGCAGAAGTCTGGTGGATACACAGCTGAGAGTCCTACTGAATAGACTTTTATACAAGAAAATAAAATTTGCGCCAAACTGCTGATAGAATTAAATTATGGGGTCGGTTAAATAACCTCTGTGCTCTGTGATCCTGTTGTGCCTGACCGCACAACAGGTTGGTAGGTTTGGAATAATCCCGGTGGGATCTCCACGCCGGCCCGGAGCCGAGGGGTAAGAAGAAGCACGTAGTCCAAGGGCTGGCGGTGCACGTGACAACTTCAGGGGAGTGGTGGTATGACGTGAGCAAGGTCCTAGATGCCGAAGCTGCTCGATATCACGCTTCCCAGCAGGGGAGAGAGATTGCAGTTCCAATAGAAAGTGATATTATGTCAGCGCTAAGGTATTACACCAAGACTCAGCTCATTCAATAGTTACCTCTAGGCTTTAATAATTCGGTATGAGGATCCCAATCGCCACAACGCGTTTCAGCGCTTATTGCGCCTTTCTCAAGTGATTCACTTGAGAAAGGCGCAATAAGCGCTGAAACGCGTTGTGGCGATTGGGATCCTCATACCGAATTATTAAAGCCTAGAGGTAACTATTGAATGAGCTGAGTCTTGGTGTAATACCTTAGCGCTGACATAATATCACTTTCTATTGGAACTGAATAGACTGTTAGAATTTGTATTATGGCAAGAAAAAAGCAGCTAAGTAAAGAAAAACGAGTGTCCATCATTACTTTAAGAAATGAAGGTCAGTCAGTCCAAAAAATTGGGAAAACTTTGAAATTGTCTCCAAGTGCAGTTGCAAAAACCATAAAGTGCTACAAAGAAACTGGATCACATGAGGACCGCCCCAGGAAAGGAATACCAAGAGTCCCCTCTGCAGCTGTAATGTGTAATATAATATAGGAGGACTATGGGGTGCACTATACTATAAGGGGGACTATGGGGGTGCATTATACTATAAGGAAGTCTATGGGGGATGCATTATACTTTATGGCGTAGCCACTTATTGGGCAATAAAGTCCACTTTTTTCAATTTTTTGTGCTGTTTTTCCTTTTTTTACTCTGTTGTAAGGAACCATCTGGATTGCTGGTTGGGAAAGCTTTGCACATGAATTGAGATCATTTTTGGTGCTGTTTCAATTTTTCATTATAAATATAATGTATGTTTGGGTAGAGGCGGAGCACGTGTGGAAGCGGAGTATGGGTGGAGGTGGAGCATGGGTGGAGGTGGAGCCAGGTGGAGACTGGGTGGAGTCTCAGAAGGCCCCAAAATTTTGGCAGTCAGGGGCCCCAAAATTCCTAGTGGCAGCCCCGAAGGTACCATCCATAAATGATGTAGGCAGAAATAAAATTGCTTCCCTGTGTTTACCTGTAGATGATGTAGTCATAGAAAGTACTGTCTCCTTGTCTTTTTTTTTTTTTTGAACCATCTTTTTTTTTATTTTGCATTGTAAATAAACGTATAATTACAAACTTGACGTAAGATTCACATTGGTATCAAATGACAGTAATGAAATGATACAACACTATATGACATAATACACTGTCGTCACCAACTGTTTTATAGTAATACTCCATAACATAAAAACTAGTAACTCCCGAACCCACCCACTTCCCTTGCTAGCATGCATCTCAACAGGTCTTGTACATAGTTGATTCTACTGTAAATTTCGTTTTGCAGTGTTATACCTGGCAGACATATTTAAGCCTGCCCAAAGTATCTCCCAAGTCCTCATTGGCGTACCATGCTGAAGATCTATGAAACACCATGAGAGACCTTATTTCTTCATCAGTGAATTCCTGTTCAACAAAATTTCTCCATTTGGCAAAAAATTTCTTTGTCAGTGTGCTAGGGTTACGTGCGGCATCTAAAGATTCTATTGCAAGTGCTTGTCGCAGTGAATTCTTAATCTGTAACAGGTCAGGGGTCTATCGTTTAACCAGAACTGTAGCAGCAATCTCTTTGCAGTTATTGCAATATAATGAAATAGTGCATGTGGTTGTTTTTTCCCTATCAAGTCGTTCTGGTAGTGGAAAAGCCAAAGCATTGGGTTCATCTTGTCTAGTCCTGCACATATTCCTCTCGCCCACTTATCCACTGCTTTCCATAGTATTTGAGAAGCCGGACAGGACCAAAGGCCGTGTTCTAGATCTGTCATGTGTGCGTTGCATTTAGGGCAGTGGACCCACCTCTCCTGCCTTCCTGGTGTCGAGGGTATGTTAAATGCCAAAATTATCCCATGAATAATCCTAAATTGGGAGTCCCTCCATCGCTCATTCTGTACAAAACGTCTGCAGGTCTCCCAACCTTCTAAAATTTTCTGTGCAAGGTCAGGATCCTCTATATGTTTTTTCCATTTTGTGAAAAGGGTTACTTTCCTTGCTGGACGCAAAACCAACTGTAAGTTAGCGTAGAGAGAGGTTATAGAGATATCTTCTATATTCATGGCCAGCAGTTTGGACCACAGATTATCGCTGACCTCTCTCGTTATATCCTTCAATTGTGAGAGGAGGTAATGATGAATCTGACGGTATTGCATGGCCTGATATCCAGGAAGGTTGTAAGTATGAAGGACCTCATTTTCAGTCATCCATCTTTTTTCTCCTGGGATCATGAGGTCTTTTAGCGTTTTGATTCCTTTCTCTCTCCACGCCAAAAACAATCGATTCTCGCGGCCCAGCGGAAATGCCGGGCAGTTCCAAGGGCTGAGCGATTGAGAAATCTTCCAGGATAAATTAAGTTTTTTTCCTTACCCCCTTCCATGTTGCTATCGTGTCTCGAAATATTATGGAGTTCTTGATGGTTTTGGGTAATTGAGGCAATGGCGTATGTAGTAATGCAGATAGTTCCCAGGGTCTAGTATACTCTCCCTCCAGGTCTGTGTCTGAGTGTCTGCCAGTGCCCCTAACCCAGTCAAGGACATTGCGTAGGATGCATGCCAGGTTGTAGCCACGGATGTCTGGGAGCTGCAGACCCCCCTCACGTTTAGATCGTATCAGCACATTGAAAGTCAGTCTAGGTCTCTTCCCTTTCCATAAGAAGTTCGAGAAAGCTTTGTTCAATCTATTTAAATCTGTATGCTTTAACAGCATGGGGACATTTTGGAGCGGGTACAATAGTCTAGCGAAACTAATCATTTTTAGTAGGTGACACCTACCCATCAAGGAAAGTGGCAAGTTGGCCCATCCTGCAAGTTCCTTTTCGATTTTCAGGAGAATTGGTATAAAATTCAGTTTGTAGGTCTGAGTGGGGTTTCTGGCCAAATGAATACCCAAGTACTTAATACTGTCTTTAGTGACTGGGATGTTACAAAATTGCGAGTGCCGTGATAGTTGACTTTTTGGATTAAGGAACATTATCTCACATTTCCCTTTATTTAGTCGGAAACCTGATTGTTTACCTAGAGTGTCAATGCTTTCAAGAACATGGGGAAGATTTCTTTCCGGATTTCGCATATATAGGACAATATCATCAGCAAAGAGTGACAATTTGACCTCTTTGGTTCCCACCCTGAAACCTTCATAAAGGGAACTCTGCTCCAGGTAAAGAGCAAGGGGTTCTATGGCCAAATTGAATAATAATGGTGAAAGAGGGCATCCCTGTCTCGTACCCTTCTGTAGAGTAAAAGAGTCTGACAAATACCCTGGGGTACTGACGCATGCCTTTGGATTGCTATATAGAGATTGAAGATATTGTCTGAATGGGCCCACTATTCCAACTGAGTCTAGGACTCTTCCCAGCCATGACCACCTTACATTATCAAAAGCTTTTTCAGCGTCCAAGGTGATCACGGCTGGGTTCCCTCCTTCCGAGTCTATTCTCTTTCCCATGAGATCAATCAGTAACATTGTTCTTCTAATGTTGGTCGTGGTTGATCTTCCCTTAATAAATCCTGCTTGATGGGGGGGTATCAGTCTAGGCATGATTATCGCCAGTCTGTCTGCCATTATTTTGGAGAGAAGTTTTAGGTCCTGATTTATCAGGGAGATCGGTCTAAAGCTTGCAGGGTCCGTTGGTACTTTTCCGCTTTTAGGAATGAGTTTTATGTGGGCCAAATTTGTTCTCTCCGGAATGGGAGTTCCCTGGAGTATCGTATTAAAAAAGTCAGTCAGAATCGGGGAAATCTGTTCTTTGAGGGCCTTAAAAAATGCACCATTATAGCCATCCGGTCCAGGAGCTTTGCCCGGGGCTATGTTTCGTATGGCAATCTCTATCTCATCTGTCGTGATAGGCCCATTCAGAAACTGTTTGTCCTCCTCCGTCACCCTCGGCAGCTGTATCAAGCGTAGCAAGTCAGGCTGTTCGGGTGCGGCAGAGTCCGTTTCCGAGTACAGAGATGCATAAAATTTCCCCAGGGCCTGACTGATGTCTCTAGGATTGGACCAGACGTTACCCCGTTTGTCAATTATAGTTTGTATTGGAGGGGATAATTGCTTACCACGCGACAGTCTCGCTAGTAAGCGGCCTGCTTTGTCTCCAAATTTATGGAGACTAAGTTCCATTCTGTTTTTATATATGTCTTCCCTACGACTCGCCCACATATCAAATCTACTTTTTGCCTGTTGCCATCTTTCCTTATCTGGGTCAGTCATAGTGGTTTTGTAATGAGAATAAGCAATTCTCACCTCACGGCTAGCCGCTAAAAATTGCTCCTTCGCTTTCTTCTTTATCCCCACGCTGTAAGCCATTATCTGACCTCTCAACACCACTTTCGCAGTCTCCCAGAACAGACCCGGTTCGGAGCGATGGGCTTCGTTATCTCTCGAATAAGTTGACCACCATTCTCTGAGTAAGGAAACAAAATTTTCATCTTTTGTGTAAGTGTCCGGAAACCTCCACAAAAAGTCTGTACCTTTTTCGTAAGTGTCTTTGTATTCCAACACCAACGGGCTATGGTCAGAAATCACCATGTCCTCAATTTTGACATCCGTCGTTCTCTGTAGTACATTAAGAGAAATGAAGAACATGTCTATTCTAGACCAGGACCCGTGGGGGTGGGAAAAATGGGTAAATTCTCTGTCGAGAGGGTGTATCGTCCTCCACGCGTCAGTCATGTTTACAGCCGTGAAGAGAGTGTCTAGGAAGTCATCAGCTTGCGCTTTTGTTGATGAGTGGGGTTCACGTCTCCGGGGCATTGAATGTCTCCTATCCTCCTCTTCGTTTAGTACCATATTAAAGTCGCCCCCTACTATTCTGTTGTGGCCATTGTCTGTCAAGAGTCTGGCCTGCAGCTCCCGGCAGAAAGTTTTTTGATTCGAATTTGGGGCATAGATGTTATACACGGAGAAGACATCTTTCTGGATTTGAATATCCATTTGGATCATCCTACCTGCTTCATCTATTTGTGTAGATAGAACCTTATGTGATAAAGATCTATGAATCAGGATAAGTACCCCCGCTTTTCTCTCCACCGCTCCGGAGCCATACACCTCCCCCACCCATAACTTCTTGAGTCGAAAAAAGTCTTCTGACGTCAGGGGTCTCCTGCAACAAAGCAACATCCGTACGAAGTCTTTGAAGATGGCGTAGGATCATCATGCGCTTTGCTGGGGAGCGCATACCCTTTACGTTCCAGGAGACCCACCTAACCATCTCGACCCCTCGCTTGTGGATTATCTGATAGATGATGTTCCATAAACCATCTATGTAACTGTCTTCCTAGCCGTAACCAAGAGAAGATTGTTAAATTCCATGAAGCACACTGATGATAATTAGCTCTGTTGAGAATGCTGCTAGGTAACCTTTCCCACCCTATTTTTGTCCCCATAAACTTATTTTCCTCTCCTCTCCTTGTCTGTCCTAATGCAAGACTTCTCTTCTTCCCTCCAATGCAGCCCATACCTCTACATCCTATCTCGCCGCAGCAACCGGCATATTATTAGCTTTAACCATTAGTCCCGGCATGTGTCCTAGGTTGCTCCCCCCTCAGCCTCCTTCTCCCCCTCCGGTAACAGACATCATAGGTTTCACATTTCAACTTTCATTTCCCTCCCAACCCCAACACCATCCCCCCCACCCCCCAGAACTCGCATCACAATCCTCGAACCGTGAGGTTATATATAAGGCAATCACAACGAACTCTCAAATAACCATCTGTCGCTGTGTTGCCAGTAATGATGACCACATTTCCCATGTCTCCCTCCCCGTAAGTAGCCCATAGTTATTGTCATAGTTCACATAGTTTATCTCAGGGAAGAACCTGACGTGGGTCGAGTCTTGATTGTCCTGTCTGTAGGTGGTAGCTTGATTGTTTCCCCCTTCGCTTCTCTCTCTCCAATCTCTTGTTGCGCGAGACCTGTAGGTAGAGAATGAGAAAGAGAGGGAAAGAAAAAGAAAAAAAAAAAAAAAAAAAAAAGGGGGAGGGGGGGAGAGGGCGGGGGAGAGAGAGGCAGACAGGGTATGTCGGGGGGGGGGACATCCGCAACAGATGTATAAATCAGAGATGATGATAAGGAGAGCCGCTTGAGGCTCTTCAGCGAAGAGGGCGAGGACTGGGACCGAAGGACCCGAAAGACAGCCGAGTCAGTGGCATCATCGGGGAGGGCCTCGTTGTTTACGTCCAAGTGATCGTAATGTGTTGTGTCCAACCAACTGTAAAGACTTTTCCGTCCCATACTATGTCAGCAGCAGCTGTAGTCGATAAGTCCACATTGTCCAGCAGATTTTTCTTTTATTATTTCTTTTTTTGCCAGCGAGATCCCATCTGTCGCTGCTGTCTAGGAGTTCCACTTCTGGATGCTGAACCTTCGTTCATGGCATTGGAACGTAGCCTGTATGATCTCACCGACTCACCTTCTTCCTCTGTCTCTCTTACTGAGTTTCGTATTGATGATGTTTTCTCTGCAGCAGCATTTGGGGGTGTCACAGCTCTAGGCGATCGAGTGTTATCTGAAATTGCAGCCATAGCATCGTCTGGGTCTGTGAACGTCAAAAGTGTCCCGTTTCGAGACCTGAATCTCAGGATGGCTGGGAAATTCAGCTGGAAGCGGACGTTTCTCTTATACAGTATGGAGCAAGCTTCACTAAAGGCTCTTCTGCGGCGGGAGACTTCCGGCGAGTAATCCGCAAACACTAACACTCTTTGGCCATGTAAGGACAGGGGGAGTTTTCGGGCCTTATAAGCCCTGAGGATTTCTTCTTTGTCCCTGTGATTCAGATATTTTGCAATGGAGTGCCTCGGTTTGTCGGTATGTTTGTCAGGGAGGGAAGGATTTTTTGGGGTAGCCGCTGTGGTGATCGCATTGTCTCTAGGTGGCCCAAGTCTATGAGTGCGCTCTGTTTTGCACCTGTGTTGTAGGCCCAGGGCTTTAGGTAGGTCCACTTCGAAGATTTCTATTAGCTGGTCTGCTGGGATAGCTTCAGGCAGGCCCACTAATTTGAGATTGCTTCGTCTCGACCTGTTTTCCAGGTCGTCCAGTTTTGATAGGGCATATTCAGAGCATTTTTGTAGTGCCTCTACCTGATCTTCCAGCTCCCGAATTCTGTCGTCGGCCGAGCCTATTCTAGATTCTGCCTCTGTTAATCTTTGACCATGGGTCTCTGTATTTCTCTGAAGCTCTGCCGTGGATGCAGCCACCATGTCAGCAATAACTGCCTTGAACTCCTTAGCCATATGTGTGGCCAGCTCTTTGGCCAGTAGCTTGTAATCTATGGCTGGCATCTCCTGCTGTCTGTTAGTATGTGTTTCATATACTCTTTGTGCTCTTTCTCCCAGCCTTATTTCAGTCTGATCCTGGTCCTGTGGACTGACTTCCACAAGGCCCAGCAGGTGCTCCCCATCCTGGTTAGGATTCCTCCCCTGGCTACCGCCGTCCCGCGCTCCTTGCTGCCGTTTCCCGGTACTCCCCAGTCCCTCATTCAGCTGCCCGGGTAGATCGCATACCTCCCGGCCGATGCCAGTGTCCCGCTCCTCAGTGCAGTCTGCGCTCGTGCTCTGAGCGCCATTAGCCGCGGCCTCGCGTTGGGAGGGGGATCCGTCCTCACCTCCTTTCCGCGTCACGAAGCGGTCCATCGCGAGGTCGGGAAGGTGCACCGTTGCACCGTCGGCTGCCGGCTGTGAACGGGAGAGTCGGGAGCCCCGAAGGCGCTAGGATGAGGCCGGATTGCTGCGGCGAGTCCCGGAGCCCTGCTATACGCGGCTGGTCATGGCGGCGCCGGAACCGGAAGTCGTCTCCTTGTCTTTAACAATATATTATATAGGCACAAATAGTTTTTCTTCCCTGTATCTCCAAGCTTAAATTATGTATGTGCAGGTAGTACTGCCTCCTTCTCTCCCAACTTAATTGATATAGATACCGGTAGTGCTGCCTCCTTGTCTTTTCCTGTATGTGTGTAACATGGCACAGACAGTTCTGCTTCCCTATCTCTCCCCAAGTCATAACTTATGGAATACACATAGTACTGTTCTCATTACTGCTCTTATTTATGAAGTAGTTAGGTTGTTAGATAGTACTGCTTCTTGGTTTCTTTCTGTAAATTATACAGTCACAGATAACACTGTCTCCCTTTCTCTCCCTGTACATTTTCTTTTCTATGTTACTTATTCAAGTCTATGGAATCGGGAGGTCAGTCCATAACATCAATGACTTCCTCATGCCGGAATTTCTGACACACTACAGCCACATCAGACTTCATTGTCATGCATCAGAAGGAACCAAAGGTCTACTACACCTGCATATGGTCTACAATGTGTCTGAGGTTCTCGTCCCGGTACCTAACGGCATTCAGGGTACCTCTGGCTAGCACATGGAGGTCTGTGTGATCCTCAAGGAAATGCCACCCCACACTATTACTGACTCAATGTCAAACCTGCCATGCTGGAGGTTGTTGCAGGCAGCAGAATGTTCTCCATGGCATCTCCAGACTCTGTCACGTCTGTCACATGTGCTCAGTTTGAACCTGCTCTCATCCATGAAGAGCACAGCGTGCCAATGTCAAATATGCCAATCTTGGTGTTCTTTAGCAAATTCCAATTGCCCTGCACGGTGTTGTACTGTATACAGAACACTAACTTGTGGTCATCAGGCCCCTCATACCACCCTCCTGAGTCTGTTCCTGATAGTATGAGCACACACATGGCTATTAATGTCTGCTGGAGGTCATTTTGCAGTGCTCTGGCATTACTTCTCTTGTTCCTTTTTACACAAAGGAGGAGATAGCGGTCCTACTGCTCAGTTGCTGCTCTCCTACAGCCCCCTCCATGTCTCCTGTGTACTGCCCTGTCTCCTGGTATCTTCTCCATGTTCTGGACATTGTGCTGACAGACACAGCTAACCTTCTTGCCACAAATCTCATTGATGTGCCATCCTGGATGAGCTGCATCACCTGAGCAAATTCTGTGAATTGTAAATGAGTCGGTCGACAGGGTAGGGGGTACTCGGATACCGGGACAGGTGGTTATTTCAGTAGGGATCACAGCTGGTCGGTTCCCGGTTCTGTGCCTTGGACCCTCAGTGGCGGGGTGGGGGTGATGATGCTGGGGATTTGTAACATGACGCCACCTGTGGTACCTGGCAATAGGTTTACCAGCGCTGCTGCCGGACGCTGAGGTCATGGGAATGCAGCTTTGGTAGTACAGCTCCCCACAGGTGGAGCTTTTCCTCAGGGCAGCGGGGTGGATGAGGGGAGTAGTAGTAGCAGTTTTGCTGTGATCGCTGCAGGCGGCGGTGGTGAAGCAGGCACACACACACACACAATAGTCTCTATTTCGGTACCTTTTTACTGATGTTCGATAACAGTCACTGTCGAGGAGGGTAACCAGGTTATCGGTGCAGTTTGGGACGTCCACCTTGGAGAGTTGTGAGGCCTCCTCTGTTAGTGTGTGAGGTAATTGGGGTAAGTTCTGCCTTGAGATGAACCAGCCGCTCTTACTCCTTCTCCCTCTCAGGATGCTACTCCACAACTGACAATGAGGACCTTGCTGTGGGGATGCCTATTCTCCTATTGGGTCCCTGGTCCTATGCTTGGTCAGGTTTGGTGTCTTGCTTTCTTTACTTCAAGGGGACTAGATCCTTCTGGTCTCTCCGGGCTTTCTCTGCTACCCCTTGATTAATAGCAGTTTTGGACTCCGGTGTCTAATGGGATCTCAGATCTGTTCCCTTCTTCTGTCTTCCTACCTCTTCCACTGGCCTCCGTCCCTCTCTCTAGGGCACTGCACAGCTGGGTCAGGTTTCCTGGTTCTGGGCCTGGCTTGGTCCCAGCAACCAGCTCCTTCCAGTCCTTCGACTCACTCACTCACTGACTGACTGGAACTAATTAACTCCTCCCCTCAGCAGGCCTGTATCTTTATAGGGGATCTGGCTTAAGGACAGCCAGTGGGGCTCCCCCTCCAGGTCTGGGGTGGAAGGTGTTGTATGCTGTGTGAGCCAAAGTGTAGATCCCTCCCTGCACTGGTGAGTCCTGTGGCAATCCCCCACAGGGGTGCCACATAAACATCGCCTCATGCTACCTCTAGAGGTGAGAACAATGTCAAAATGCAAAAGTGACCAAAACAACAGGCAAAAAGGATGAGAACAGAGAAATGGTCTGTGGTCACCACCTGCAGAACGGCTCCTTTATAGGGGGCGTCTTGCTAATTGCCGATTATTTCTACCTGTTGTCTGTTGCGTTTGCACAACAGCAGGAGAAATTGGTTCATAATCGTGTGGCTTCAGAACTGAACAGGTGGATTTAACAGAAGTGTGATTGACATGGAGTTACATTGTGTTGTTTAAGTGTTCCATTTATTTTTTTGAGCAGTACATATATATATTTCAAACTTTAGGCAGATGCTAAAAAATACTTTAAAGTAAAAATGCTTCCAAAATGTAAATGAACAAAAAAGAAATCTACCGTATATTTATCAATATTTGATGTGATCTTTGCCTTTAAACAGCACAATTTCTTCTACATACACTTGTCACTTGCAGACAGTTTTGAAGGAACTCAGAAGGAATCTTGTTCCAAACGTATTGGTGATCTAACCCCAGACCTTCATGAGGTCTGTACAAGTCCTTTGGTCTCTTCATGGATGATGATGAGATCAGTTGTGGCTGTCTTATCAGCAGTATCAGGACTTCTTGTTCTTCTTTACACTCAAGGTGTTTCTTAAGGCCACTTCACACACACAGATATCTGAGTCCAATATCTGAACAGATCTCTGGTTGCAGTGAAATCATGGATACAATGTTCCATTTTGTGGCTGTGTACAACATGGAGCAATGTATCCATGATTTCACTGCAACCAGAGATCTGTTCAGATATTGGACTCAGATATCTGTGTGTGTGAAGTGGCCTTCAATGACATCGGCAGTATGTTTGGGGCTTGTTGTTCGGATGCAGAATAAATTTGGAGCCAATTTGGTGCCTCGCTGATGGCAATGCCTGATGATTAAGCATCTGCCTGTATTTATTAACATTGAGGATGCCGTTCTTCCTAATATAAAGAAAAGCCAGCTCACCCCTGAGATGTAGTTCCAAATCCGTAATAGGAGTACGGAAACCCTGCAGCTGCACAGCGCATGAAACTGAGACTGAAGATTATTATTATTATTATTATTATTATTATTATTTATTTATATAGCGCCATTATGTTCCATGGCGCTTTACATGAGGATAAGGGAGACAAGAACAAGTACACTAAATCTAGGCGATCAGGACGTACAGGTACAGGAGGCTCATGTAATATCTTCCGTCTCAGTGCTGAAATGGTTAAACATGGTTACACCCAGAGCTCCATACACCACACAACACACTAGAGGTAGAGGGCCAATCAGGTCCTGGTGGGAGGAGTGAAAGATGTAGTGTGTGGGGGAAGTTAGAACAGCAAGGGAGTCTGTGGGGAAGGAAGAGGAGAGAGGCTGCACCGTGCTGTGCAGCCCTGAGCAGACAACTTAATGGAGAAAGCAACTTAACCGGCAGGGCACCATTAAGCGGTGACCCAGACCGGAATACGGGCAACTACCAAACGGGTCCAACTATACCCGTGCCAAAAACTACCGGATCACCGGTTCCGAGGCGAGTAGACGTCTATCGCTGCTCAGCAAACCGGGGTGAAGAACCGCTTCTAGGAGCATCTCACCACTGTCGCCAACCAAGTTGTCTTGCCAGCAGGGACCCTCCACTGGGACACAGAACTTTACAGCGTAGTTCAGTTAAGGATTTGATTTGAAGTCTCCCTAGTACCCTGACCTGGTATGCTAAGGAAACACCGGCAACCCATCTAGGAAAGTGAGGAAAAGGAGGAACACCGCGGAGCTCTGAAGCAACATCGGTCATTGCTGGGACCCCCTGGTCCGTTACCTGTTGACTGTATACCCTGTATCATCTTGCCGGTTACAGTAAAGGACCCGTTACAGAGAACACTGGTGTCTGTGCTTCTTAAGAACTGTTTAACTCTGCATGCTAAGAATCACTGAGCTGCCGTAAACCATCAGGTGCAGCTCCTGGCCCCGGGGACTCCCGCCCGTCCTGTGGGGAGCGTCCCATCTTGCTGCTTTACATACCCCGGAGGCCCAAGCAGCTCCGGTGAAATCACCGGAATTCCCGCAGGTGGTGTCACGACAGTAAGAGTCAACCCTTATCCATTCAGCCAACCCCTTTTTTGATCTGGACCACCGGGCCCCACAGCCACAGGCGTGGAACCGTGACAGGAGAAGCAACGCCTGCGACATGAAGACCCGGCCATGGTGAGTCACCCACGTAACCGGATCATCCCCCAAACCCGTAAGTGGGAACGGCGACTGGTGTGCGAAAAGCACCGCGGGCTCTCTCTCTGTGGTTATGCCGGCCGCATAACCACATTAGGTTAGTGCAAATCCAATTGTGCATCCTCCACTTGACAACTAGGTATCACCCCAGGAGCGCCCCTCCTTCTCATCATTTTGATACATATCAGGAGGGGCACATATACCAGGATGGTGGCATGGATATCAGGATGGGGGGCATATATCAGTAGGGGGAACATATGCCAGAATGGGGGACCATATACACCAGAATGGAGACAAATATACCAGGATCACAGACATATACACTGTTTGTAAGACAGACACTAGCATCACAAGACAGACCCCATTTGACATTAAAAATTACTTTTTTTCTCTTTTCATTCACCAAATTTGGGGTGTACTTTATAGTCCGGTACATTTTACAAAGCGAAAAATACATTACTTCTACACCATTAATCCTGCCTAATCCCATACTCTCATACTCTGCTGAAATACAGCCCCAAACTTGCAAAGACCTACCACCAAGTTTTTATGGTTGGCCGCAGACACTTATTTGTGAACCAGTGATGTGGATGTGAAGGCAAAGGGAGGTGACACCAAATATCTACTAAATTTAGATTCCTTTTCTGTAAATATTCCTCTTATGTTATCAATTGATAAAAGTAATCCGCTATATTTTAAAGCATTATCACTTTGCAGTATTTTTTCTACACCTGCCTAAAACCTTTGCACAGTATTGTATGTATATGTATATGTATATATATTTATATATATGAGTGTGTGTGTGTGTGTAAATAGAAAAAATTGGAGCAGCACATCCCTTATCTGCTAAGTTGGGTGCAAGATCAGTCTATAGTGGGGTTCAATCACTCCTTTAAGGTGTATCATTAGGCATTCAGGCAAAGTTGCGACGTTTCAGTCTAACAGACTTTCTTCCAGCCAGATATATATACAGTACAGACCAAAAGTTTGGACACACCTTCTCATTCAAAGAGTTTTCTTTATTTTCATGACTATGAAAATTGTACATCCATACTGACGGCATCAAAACTATGAATTATCACATGTGGAATTACCGTATTTTCCGCTTTTTAAGACGCACTTTCATTTCCCCCAAATTGGGGGGGAAATGGGGGTGCGTCTTACAAAGCGGACAGTGAAAAAATGGGGTGAAAAGTTAAAAAGACTTTTTTTACCCAGCGGCTAGTGGCGGCTGCGGGGGAGACTGATAGCAGGCATGGTTCCGGTGGGGCAATGCAGCTGGCTTGGCGGTCGGAGGTATGCGGGCGGCAGTCTTGATGTCCGGTGCGGCGGCAGCGATATTGTACAGGCCGGCGCCATTGCAAAATCCGGACGCGGCTGACGTGTTTCCGGTTTGCAATACAAGTTTCCCGTTTGCAGAGGGAAACTTGTATTGCGCGCCTATGTCTGCCACACAGGACTTCAAGAAAATGGCAGACTGCGATCCGCGGCCATTTCTAGACACTAGAGCATGCATTGCCAGACCGGCAATGCATGCTGGGAAATAATAATGGCTGCGCCCACCGGAGACCGGCGCAACACCCCCTCATCTCCTGCCTTGGCCCCCAACCTCCGTTGGCCACCAGAGACCGGCGCAACACCCCCTCAGCTCCTGCCTTGGCCCCCAACCTCCGTGGGCCTCCAGAGACCGGCGCAACACCCCCGCAGCCTCTGCCTTGCCCCTCAACCTCCGTGGCTCCCTCGGTAAGATTTGGGGGGTTATGCACCAGGATGTATGTCCCCCATTCTGGGACATACGGTATATCAGGAGGGCTATTAACCTGGATGGGGCATGGAAACCAGGATGGGGGCATATATATCAGGAAGGGGCATATATACCAGCATGGGGACATGGATACCAACAGGGGGACCATATATCAGGAGGAAGACCATATACCAGGATGGGGGCATGGATACAAGGATTGGGACCATATATCAGGATGGAGGCATGAATATCAGGAGGGGGCACATATACCAGAATGGAGACAAATATACCAGAAAAGGGGACATACAAACTGATTGTAAGACAGACACTGGCATTATAAGACGGACCCCATTTTACATTAAAAATTATTTTTTTTCTCTTTTCATTCACCAAATTTGGGGGTGCGTCTTATAATCAGGTGCGTCTTATAAAGCGAAAAATACGGTATATACTTAACAAAAAAGTGTGAAACAACTGAAAATATGTCGTATATTCTAGGTTCTTCAAATAAGCCACCTTTTGCTGTGATTACTGCTTTGCACACTCTTGGCATTGTCTTGACGAGCTTCAAGAGGTAGTCACCGGAAATGGTTTTCACTTCACAGGTGTGCCCTGTCAGGTTTAATAAGTGGGATTTCTTGCTGTATAAATGGGGTTTTGAACAGCACAACACACACACGAAGGCAAAAAATATGAGTCTGCACACATTGGAAGCAGCAGTGTGAACTGCGACCAATCCCCACCAAAAACATGAAAAACCAATGCAAAAACTGTATAAGAATCACACAAAAGGCGCTCTGCTGTAAAAATAAATAGCAAGTGCCGTGACAAAAACAGGGCCTTTTGGTTTATACGTTAGTGCAGAAGTCTGGTGGATACACAGCTGATAGTCCTACTGAATAGACTGTTAGCTGCTTTTTTCTTGCCATAATACAAATTCTAAGTAAAGAAAAACGAATGGCCATCATTACTTTAAGAAATGAAGGTCTGTCAGTCCGACAAATTGGGAAATCTTTGAAAGCGTCCCCAAGTGCAGTTGCAAAAACCATCAAGCGCTACAAAGAAACTGGCTCACATGAGGACCGCCCCAGGAAAGGAAGACCAAGAGTCACCTCTGCTGCAGAAGATAAGTTCATCCGAGTCACCAGCCTCAGAAATCGCAGGTTAACAGCAGCTCAGATTAGAGACCAGGTCAATGCCACACAGAGTTCTAGCAGCAGACACATCTCTACAACAACTGTTAAGAGGAGGCTTTGTGCAGCAGGCCTCCTTGGAAAAATAGCTCTTTGAATGAGAAGTTGTGTCCAAACTTTTGGTCTGTACTGTATGTATATATGGGGTGCCCCTCCAGACATAGCGCCACCAGAGGTACTGCACTTCTGCGGTTAGGAAGTGTAGTGTTCCTATTGTCCAGGTGTTGGGATGGAATGGTTGAGCCACAACACAACACACACACGAAGGCAAAAAATATGAGTCTGCACACATTGGAAGCAGCAGTGTGAACTGCGACCAATCCCCACCAAAAACATGAAAAACCAATGCAAAAACTGTATAAGAATCACACAAAAGGCGCTCTGCTGTAAAAATAAATAGCAAGTGCCGTGACAAAAACAGGGCCTTTTGGTTTATACGTTTTTGCAAACTAGGGAGCAGTGCCCGGGAGGGATCCTAATGGTGTCCGGGACACATAGAAGCACCCGTGGCTACCGGTACCTGAGCTTGTGTAACGGAGGGCATTGAGAGCCTGGGAACAGAGTGAAAACCCACTCACCTCAGATGAAAGCTACCCCTCGGTAATGAGAGACAAGATCCACCAGAGACTATGACACCAAGAGAAAGTAGAGAAAGGGCACCAATCATGCCTTGACTGTACCAACCCGGCTCTAGAGAAAGTACCAGAAGTACCAGAGACTGGCAGACAGTACCCGGCGGCCATATTTAACACCTGAAGTAAAAGTAATGGAACTGCAGCTGTGGTGTATGAGACTTTTATTAGCGACAACCATCAGTCGGGGGGGCCACCTGAAACATCGAGGGTACTAATGACTGAGTGAGCGTCTGCCAAGGTACGAGCTGGAGAAACCACTCCACTGCCCTGGGAAATGCACTCTGCCTGCGGGGAGTGGGACGATCTAAAATCCCGGTCATCATCCCCAGAGGTTCTGCAGCAGCAGTCACCCTAATCGCATAATGCAGGTGGTGTCACAAATATCCCTTATTCTCTCAGACTTTCCCTAACATCGGCCCCTGTATTAAAATGACACTCCCAGGGTCAAGGGACCGGGTCTTGGCCCCGCCTGTCCCTGTGAAAAGAACCGAGAAGTGAAGACATGAGAACAACTAATAATTGCCCGGTATTCAGTCTTCCCTGGCCCTGGAGTGGGCCTGTCAACTTAGCATCATGAACAAGATGCGAGCGGCCCCGAAAGAACGGGTCTCGTGCACCTTAACAATTCTTAAAACTGTGTAAGAACTGGCTAGCAAAATGGCGGCAGGGAAGAGAACAGGCACCATGTTCAGGTCCGTGGGTGTGTCTTGGCCCTCATCATGGGAAGGACCTTGGAGAAGGTGTAAAATAGCAAACCCGCCTCGAGGGGGCCTTCTATCAAAAAGTGTTGACCCTGCCTGGAGGAGGAGACATGACCTAAAGAGCAGGAAGGAAGGAAGGAGAACCGCCTGGTGCGAGGAGAGAGAAGCATCATGGTGGATGATGGTTCCAGAACTCCGGCAGGAAGACCCATATCAGAGATTGCTTGCAATGCAGATGGGGAGGCCCGAGACTGGGTATAGATTACTGGACCCGAGGACTTTAAGGAGGCTATGCAGCGAACTGAGCCACCTGTTGAACGCTGCAAAGTTGTGGGCCGTGAACGCTTGCAGACAGTCCCGGCTGCAGAGAGCGGCCTTACAAATCCCCGTGCTAGACCCTCCAGAACTACCAACAGTTGCGACAGTGGAAGAGCTTACCGCAACAGTGCCTGAATTAGAACCGGCAGCAGCGCCAGCGCCAGAGTCACCATGGCAGAGCAGGGCGGCAATGCCAGAGTGGCCCGAAGAGCTACCAGTTGCTATGACCGAGCCGCCAGAGTTGGAACCTCAGTCCAAAGACGATACCACCAAGTCGGAGGCCAGTGAGGGCTCAGAGGAACTTTTGGGAGCTGTAGGCGGTAGGACGCATTGGGCTTCCCATGAAAGCTTAATGTCCAGGAGCCCAATCACGGCCCAGGCAAAGAACAGAGTCCAGGACCCTGATGACTACTGGACCCAAAGGCAGGCCGAGGAGAAACAGGAGTGACAGCAGCACAGAGACCGATGGCAACTGCAGGAGGAGGCCAACCTCGAGTAGAAAAGGTGTTTGAGAAAGACCTTGGCTTCGAATCCGGCGGAAAGTTGTAGTCTTCCACCTTAAAGACGGCTGGGGGTTCATTAAAGAATATGGACTGGAGCAGGAGGTGTTCGTGAGTCGTAAGCATGTGGAATCATATCTCCTCAAGTGACACCCAAATTACACCTAACGGAACTGCAGCTGTGGTATGTGAGACTTTTATTAGCGGCGACCATCGGCCACGAGGGCCATCTGAAACATCGAGGGTACTAATGACTGAGTGAGCGTCTTCCAATGTACGAGCCGGGAAAACCACTCCACTGCCCTGGGGAATGCTCTTCGCCTGCGGGGAGCGGGACTATCTAAGCTGCCGGTCATCATCCCCAGAGGTTCTGCAGCAGCGGCGGCACCCTGGCCGCATACCGCAGGTGGCATTACAAATATCCCTTATCCCCTCAGACTTTCTCTAACATCACCCCTTTTATTAAAATGACACCACCAGGGTCACGGGACTGGGTCTCGGCCCTCGTCTGTCCATGTGAAAAGAACCGACAAGTGAAGACGTGAGAACAACTAGTAACTGCCCAGGACTGAGCCTTCCCCAGCCCTGGAGTGGGCGTATATATATATATATATATATATATATATATGGTATAAATATATAAAAAGCCTAGTTTAAGTATCATCCATCATGTTTTTCTGTGACTGCTCTCATAATCTCAGTGTATTATCTCACTTCTGAGATCTTTCTCCTGAGAAATCATTGGCAAACAAAGAGCAGGACTAGGTTTCTGTGCCGTCTTAAAGTCTTTGTCAGAAAATGTCGATGCCTATCTTGTCTTATGATCAAGTATGAGTGAGACATTGCCAGCATTCCAGCCATGCTTCAATACTGATAAGAAGTCCATCCTCTTGTGGATTTTTTGAGATATGCTTTTAAAAGAGCAAAAGCAAAAAAAATTCTCAAATGACTATTGAGTGAAAAATTATAATTAACTACAAAATATTCCTTTTACGTTTTATCTTGCTAATGAGGAAAACCTGCAACAAATTATTAACTAATTAACAGAACATTACTTTAATTACCAGCATGCAATACTAGTTAAGCCATTAAAGACCTAAAAAAAATAAATAAAGGGAAAAGCAAAAACAGCAAGTTACGGTACATATTGGTGTGTAGTGCGGAGGGCGTCCAAGTTATGACTTTCTCACAATAGCTAGTCCATCATAGAGGTGTATTAATTGGGTGATTGGATAACTGAGAATAAAAGAGGGCATACTTTTCAGATAATTCTATTATAAATCACTCACGCACACATCTAATTAAAAAGGGGAAGGTGTGACCGCACCCAACTGGTCCCTGTACAGACTAAAGACCCTAGGAGTACAACCTACAACACCACCTCAAACGTGAATCACTGAAAGGATGTTGAGGGGTTTCTAGTGCCCATTAAAAGACCACAGGGGAGGCTGCCACACACTGCCTACAAGGGGGGAGGAAGGTGTGCAGGAACAAACAGACACCCATGGTGAACTAAAATGAAACACGTTCAAATAAGGTGTAAGGAAAAGGGTCTGGGAAGGAAAACACACTGCTCACAGCAGTTACTTAGCTTGTGTTTACTTCCAACGTAAACCTCTAAGCTGAAGCGTTAGAATGCCCAGAAACAAGTCCACTTAGAGATATAGCCAGCAGCAAGGAAGTTCAGTGAGAGGTGAACATGTATAACCCAACCTAGAATGTGATAGAACAGAAAAATAACAGGAAAATGAGAAGCACCTGGAGAGGAAAAAGCCAACTAAAGAAAATGAAGATAATAGTAACCTTCACTTTTGAACAGAGAAGACAGAGGAACCGACCCTGAAACTATAGGTCACCAGATCAAATCCCCACACCGAGCGATGACAACTTTTTCATCATCTAGGATGAAGACCCCCAAATTGGTATGAGAGGTTTCCAATCATAAAGCCATATGAGACCTTTCGATCATTGTAAGACCTCAACTTGTTTATCTATGGTTAACTTCTTGGGTCTACTGATTGTGCTGGGTCTAAACATTGTCATTTTTGTAGAACTAGCTGTGAGCCCGATGCAAATGCATCGGGATTCTAGAACGTGCGTTAATTAGATTATAGTAGCTATATTATTATTTTTTTTATTTATTTTTTTTTATTTCCAATTTTTTTGAATAACTTAATGTTATGAATATTTTATTTATTAGTTTTATTTTATTAGAATTAGTTAATGTTATGAATTTTTATATGGAATATTTTTTTTTATTATTTATGATTTTATTATTGTAATTATTTATTATAGAATATTTTTAGATTATTATTTTTTTTTTATTTTAATTGATTTTTTTTTTATTTGAGTAATTTGAATTTCTTAGAATTAGTTAATGTTATTAATATTTTAATTATATATATATATATTTTTTTTTTTTTTATTTTGATTTATTTTAATATTTATTATTTTTCTTATTTGTATATTAATTTTTTATTTTAATGAAATGTATTTGTATTAGATTATTTTTTTTTATTTAAATTAGTTAATTTAATTAATATATTAATTTTATATATTATTATTTTTTTTTTTTTTAATTTTATTGGGGGTGTGTGAATACTTTTTGGGGGGGTGTAAGGACTTTTTGGGGGGGTTGAATACTTTTTGGGGGGGTTGAATACTTTTTGGGGGGGGTGTGAATACTTTTTGGGGCTGAGTGCTCGCAATGGCCGCGAAGTGGGCATTGCGAGTCGCTGGCCGAAAATCGAACCAGAGGCTCGGCCACAAAGTTAGCGATTTACCGCTCAGGCAGCGACTCGCGCTACATGAGCGGTTAATCGCTAACTTTGTGGCCGAGCCTCTGGTTCTATTTTCGGGCAGCGACTCGCAATGGCCGCTTCGCGCCCATTGCTCGCGCTCAGCCAGCGACTCGCAATGGCCTCGCGGCCATTGCTCGCGCAGGCCAACTGGTGACGTCACAGAGTGACATAGCCACGGTCTTTTCGGGGTCCGACACGGAAGTGCCTACGGCAATTATATAGTAGATATATATATCAGTACGATGGTATATGGTGGTAATTAGAGCACATGTATAGCAGCACTATAGTATATGGCGGTAGATTATAGTAAATGTATAGCAGCACTATAGTATATGGCGGTACATTACAGTACATGTATAGCAGTGCTATGGTATATGGCGGTGCATTATAGTAAATGTATAGCAGCACTATAGTATATGGCGGTACATTACAGTACATGTATAGCAGTGCTATGGTATATGGCAGTACATTAGAGTACATGTATAGCAGCGCTATGGTATATGGCAGTACATTATAGTAAATGTATAGCAGCACTATAGTATATGGCGGTACATTACAGTACATGTATAGCAGTGCTATGGTATATGGCGGTGCATTATAGTAAATGTATAGCAGCACTATAGTATATGGCGGTACATTACAGTACATGTATAGCAGTGCTATGGTATATGGCGGTACATTAGAGTACATGTATAGCAGCGCTATGGTATATGGCAGTACATTATAGTAAATGTATAGCAGCACTATAGTATATGGCGGTACATTACAGTACATGTATAGCAGTGCTATGGTATATGGCGGTACATTACAGTACATGTATAGCAGCACTATGGTATATGGCAGTACATTATAGCACATGTATAGCAGCACTATGGTATATGGCAATACTGCGGTCACCGCAGTCCCCCACTCCTCCTGGCCCCCGGTTGTCCACAGTAAAATTAAAAAAATCCTCAGTGAGGATACTCACCTGTCCGGCGGCTCGCTCCACCTCCGCCTTGTAGGTCCTACAGGCCTTTAGGACCTGTAGTTGCCTGGGCAAGCGATCAGCTGAGGAGGGGAGGGGGGGCAGGATTGTGTTGGGGGGGCAGAATGAAGCGAGCGGGGCAGAATGAAGCGAGCGGGGCAGGATGGAGCGAGCGGGGCAGGATGGAGCGGGAAGGGGGGGCAGGATGGAGCGGGAGGGGGCAGGATGGAGCGGGAGGGGGCAGGATGGAGGCGGGGGAAACAGGATGAAGCCGGGGGAAACAGGATGAAGCCGGGGGAAACAGGATGGAGCGGGGGGGAACAGGATGGAGCCGGGGGGAACAGGATGGAGGCGGGGCAACAGGATGGAGGCGGGGCAACAGGATGGAGGCGGGGCAACAGGATGGAGGCGGGGAGAGGGGGGCGGCAGGATGGAGCGAGCAGGGCAGGATGGAGGCGGGGGAGCAAGAAGAGCGGGGGGCAGGATGGATTGAGCGGGGCAGGATGGAGGCAGAGGAGCAGGATGAAGCCGAAGGGGCAGGATTGAGCAGATGAGCAGAATGGAGCAAGCGGGGCCGGATGAGTAAGCGTGAGGGCAGGATGGAGGCAGGGGAGCAAGAACAGCGGGGGTGAGGATGGAGCGAGCAGGGCAGGATGGAGTGAACGGGGCAGGAAGTAGTGAGTGGGGCAGGAAGGAGCAAGGGGGGCAGGATGGTGGGTGGGGGGGCAGGATGGTGGGTGGGGGAGCAGGATGGAGGGGGCGGGGCAGAATGGAGGCGGAGGGGCAGGATGGAGGCGGAGGGGCAGGATGGAGGCGGAGGGGCAGGATGGAGGCGGAGGGGCAGGATGGAGGCGGAGGGGCAGGATGGAGCCGGAGGGGCAGGATGGAGTCGGAGGGGCAGGATGGAGTCGGAGGGGCAGGATGGACGGAGCGAGGCAGGATGGAGAAGGCAGGGCAGGATGGAGAAGGCGGGGCAGGATGGAGACGGCAGGGCAGGATGGAGACGGCAGGGCAGGATGGAGACGGCAGGGCAGGATGGAGACAGCAGGGCAGGATGGAGACGGCAGGGCAGGATGGTGGCGGGGGGAGGGGGGGCGGGGAGGATGGAGGCGGCGGGGCAGGATGTTGGCGGGGGTGAGGATGGTGGTGGGGGTGCGGGATGGAGTCGGGGGGGCAGGATGGTGTTGGGTGGGGCAGGATGGATAGGGGGGGTGCAGGATGGAGGCGCTCCTCCTGACCCCCTCCGCTCCCCGTGGCACCCGTCCCTCTGGGCCTCCAGTCTCTGCGGCCCCCCTCCCTCTGGGGCTGCACACCCCCCTCCCCCCTCCTTCATGGTGATAATAAAACTAAAAAAACCTCAGTGAGGATACTTACCCTGCGGCGGCTCGCACCACCCGTCTTGTAGGTGGCAGGACAGGACCTGTCGTTGGCTGGGAAACCGATCTGCTGGGGGTCAGTGGGCAAAGCGAGCGTCAGTGGGCAGAGTGGGGGATGAGTGGGAAGAGCAGGGGTTAGTGGGCAGAGTCATTGGGCAGAGCAGGGGTCAGTGGGCAGAGATGGGGTCTGTGGGCAGAGCTGGGGTCAGTGGGCAGAGCTGGGGTCAGTGGGCAGAGCTGGGGTCAGTGGGCATGGTCAGTAGCCAGAGGGGGGGGGGTAAGTGGGCAGAGCAGGGTCAGTGGGCAGAGCGGGGGTGAGTGGGCAGAGTGGGGGGTGAATGGGCAGAGCAGGGTCAGTGAGCAGGATTTGGGGGTCAGTGGTCAGAGCTGGGTCATAGCGGGGGTCAGTGGTCAGAGCAGGGGTTAGTGGGCAGAGTGATTGGGCAGAGCAGGGGTCAGTGGGCACAGTCAGTAGGCACAGCAGGGGTTAGTGGGAAAAATCAATGGGCAGAGCAGGGGTGAGTGAGCAGAGCAGGGGTGAGTGGGCACAGTCAGTGAGCAGAGCAGGGGTCAGCGGGCAGAGCGGGGGTGAGTGGGCAGAGCAGGGTTTAGTGGGCATAGCAAGGGTTATTGGGCACAGTCAGTGGGCAGAGCAGGGGTTAGTGGGCAGAGCGGCGGTCAGTGGGCACAGTGAGTGGGCAGAGAAGGGTCAGTGGGTAGAGCATGGGTGAGTGGGCACGGTCAGTTGGCAGAGCAGGGGTCAGTGGGCATGGTGAAAGGGCAGAGCGGGGGGTGAGTGAACAGAGGGTGGTCAGTGGGCAGAGCAGGGTCAGTGGTAAAAGCAGGGGTGAGTGGGCAGAGTGGGAGTAAATGAGCAGAGCAGGGTCAGTAGGCAGTGTGAGGGGTCAGTGGGCAGAGCATGGTCAGTGGGCAGTGTGAGGGGTAAGTGGGCATAGCATGTTCAGTGGGCAGTGTGAGGCGTGAGTGGGCAGTGTGAGGGGTCAGTGGGCAGTGTGAGGGGTGAGTGGTCAGAGCAGGGTCAGTGGGCAGAGCAGGGTCAGTGTGAGGGGTGAGTGGGCAGAGCAGGGTCAGTGGGGTGTGTGAGGGGTCAGTGGGCAGAGCAGGGTGAGTGGGCAGTGTGAGTGGTCAGTGAGCAGAGCAGGGTCAGTGGGCAGAGCAGGGTGAGTGGGCATTGAGGGGTCAGTGGGCAGAGCATGTTCAGTGGGCAGAGGAGGGTCAGTGGGCAGTGTGAGGGGTCAGTGGGCCGAGCAGGGTGAGTGGGCAGAGCAGGGTCAGTGAGGGGTGAGTGGGCAGAGGATGGTCAGTGGGCAGAGCAGGGTCAGTGTGAGGGGTCAGTGGGCAGTGAGGGGTGAGTGGGCAGAGAATGGTGAGTGGGCAGAGCAGGATGAGTGGCCAGTGTGAGGGGTCAGTGGGCCGAGCAGGGTGAGTGGGCAGAGCATGGTCAGTGGGCATAGTGGGGGTGAGTGGGCAGAGAGGGGGTCAGTGGGCAGAGCAGGGTCAGTGGTCAGAGTGGGGGTGAATGGGCAGAGCAGGGTCAGAGAGGGGGTCAGTGTGCAGAGTGGGGGTGAGGGGGCCAGGGGGAAGAGTAGGGGGGTGAGTGGGCAGAGTGGGGGTGAGTGGGCAGAGCAGGATGAGTGGGCAGAGCAGGGTGAGTGGGCAGAGTGTGGGTGAGGGGGCAGAGAGGGGGTGAGGGGGCAGAGTAGGGGGGTGAGTGGGCAGAGTTTGGAGGTGAGTGGGCAGAGTGGGAGTCAGTGGTCAGAGTGGGGGTCAGTGGGCAGAGCACGGTCAGGGGCAGAGTGGGGGTCAGTGTGCAGAGTGGGGGTGAGGGGGGCAGAGAGGGGGTGAGGGGTAAGAGTTGGTGGGTGAGTGTGCAGAGTTTGGGGGTCAGTGGTCAGAGTGGGGGTCAGTGGTCAGAGTGGGGGTCAGTGGTCAGAGTGGGGGTCAGTGGTCAGAGTGGGGGTCAGTGTGCAGAGTGGGGGTGAGGGGGAAGAGTAGGGGGGTGAGTGGGCAGAGTGGGGGTCAGTGGTCAGAGTGGGGGTCAGTGGGCAGAGCAGGGTCAGGGGCAGAGTGGGGGTCAGTGTGCAGAGTGGGGGTGAGGGGGGCAGAGAGGGGGTGAGGGGGAAGAGTAGGGGGGTGAGTGGGCAGAGTTTGGGGGTCAGTGGGCAGAGTGGGGGTCAGTGGTCAGAGTGGGGGTCAGTGGGCAGAGCAGGGTCAGAGTGTGGGGTCAGTGTGCAGAGTGGGGGTCAGTGTGCAGAGTGGGGGTCAGTGTGCAGAGTGGGGGTCAGTGTGCAGATGGGGGTCAGTGTGCTGAGTGGGGGTGAGGGGGAAGAGTTGGTGGGTGAGTGGGCAGAGTGGGGGTGAGTGGTCAGAGTGGGGGTCAGGGGCAGAGTGGGGGTCAGTGTGCAGCGCTGTGGGATGAGTAGGCAGAGTAGGTTAGATCGGAACAGGACCTTTGATGACGTCACGATCATGTGATCTGTGACTCCACCCATCATCGTGACGTCATCAGAGGTCCTCAAGCAGGATGAAGAGAGATCGCGTCTGGCTGGAAGGAGCTGTGGTAAGAGGCCGGGGGGGGGGGTGACCGGACAGTGGAGGGGGTCTGTGCTGACGTGGGGGGGGGGTGACCGGGGGAGTGGGGGGGGGCGATCGGGGAGCGGAGGGGCAGTGGTGATAGGCTGGGGGTGACCGGGCAGTGGAGGATGGCTATGGTGACAGGCAGGGGGGTGATGGGGCAGCGGGGGGAAGTGTTGTGACAGGCGGGGGTGACCGGGCAGTGGAGGATGGCTATGGTGACAGGCAGGGGGGTGATGGGGCAGCGGGGGGAAGTGTTGTGACAGGCGGGGGTGAGCGGGCAGTGGAGGATGGCTATGGTGACAGGCAGGGGGGTGATGGGGCAGGCAGCGCGGGCAGGAGGAGGATCATCACTATTAATATGTGTGCTGACAGCGGCGACGGCTCGCAATGCCCGCTACGCGGGCAATGCTTCGCCGTGGTGACGTCACATAGTGACAAAGCCACGGCACGTCGGGGGCCGACACAAAACGTGCTACGGCAATTATATAGTAGATAGTTTTAAAAAGTAAGACTGTTATGTACTTTAGAACAAAAAAGTTAAAGGAAATGATGGCCCTGATTCATTAAGACTGGTGATTTTCTTGCTGGTTTTGATGAAGGTACGTGCTGGAGTCAGAGGCTTCTGACCTATGAAGAGGTGTTTGCCTCCTTATGAAGCAGGAGCATATGACGATTGGCATGCACCTCTGTGCGCTATGCCAGAAATCTTACTCCAGTCTCTGATAAACCCCACAGCTTGGCAACCGCATTACACATCCTGAGCAATCCGGTTACCGCATTGCTGGTCAGAGAACCGCTCTGAAAATTGCAGCCTGCATGATTTTTCACGCAGGCTGCAGAGCCAGAGGCGGTAACCGTATTGCTTGTGAAGCAATTCGGTTTTTATAATAGCCTCCTATGAGGAGCTTTTCCTGATCCGGTTTTGAGCTTTTTATATGTAGACAATGGTTTACTCATGGATAAAATGCAGAGCAATTGCGTTTCATAGTACCAGCAAAATCAATGAGATTTCTGAAATCTCATGCACACAATACTTTTTTTTCTGCATACATTTGGAGCCCTGCTGAGTTTTCGTCAAAAGCATCATGTCAATTCTTTGAGTGTTTTTGCATAAAATAAATTACGCAGCATTTTCTTACCAATACTCTGCTTTTTAGTGCAGAAACATTTGCTAGAATTATGCCAAGTGTAAATATACTCCAACTCTGTAATCAAAATTTGATTTGCAAGTTGAACCAGAGATCAAAACTTTGCTTTAGTTTATCCACAGAACAATACACAACCTGGACCCCGGCCAGACATCACTCCGGCTGGAATGTCCTGACCTACTTGTTCCAGAAATCAATAACATAGAGTATCCTTTCAGCGATTTTTTTTTTTTAATTTATTTTTCAGTCTGATAAGTATCAGTAATGTGTTTAGAGTGTATGAATTAAAATAATTTCTTGTTGCCACCTTCTGCCATTTACAGCACTGCTCCAGTCTCTCTCCTGCGTCTTGTGACCGCAGTTGTGATCAGCAGAGCTTCTGTGTGAACAAGATGAAGTCACATGATGCAGAAGAGGATTTGAGCAGCGCTGTAAACGGCAAATTATGGTGACAGCTAACTGTTTTAATGCATACACTCTACATACCATTACATTACTGATAATAACAGATGAGAAAATATATTTAAAAAAAAACAATGCTGGAAAGGTACTTTAACTATGGTATTGATTGCCAGTAAGAGTGATGTAGAAGAGGTTTTGAGCAGCACTGTAAACGGTAGAAGTCAGCATCCTGTAAATATTTAAATGCATACACCGAACATATTATTAACTTCTAACAGAAATTGAAATAATGCTGGACAGGTACTTTATCTGTCTCATAGAATGTCAGGTCTTCATAAAAGGAAGACATCCCTAGACCTCTTTAAAGAAGCCCTCCAAGGACCTAGAGACTATGAGAATGACGCGGTCGACAGGGTATGGGGGTACTCGGGTACCGGGGATGATGGTGGCTTTGATGGGGAATCACGGCTGGTCGATCCCCAGTCCCGTGCCCTGGACCCTCAATGGTGGGGAACAGTGGGGGATAAGAGGGGTTATTAACGTGACGTCACCTATGGTACCTGGTAACGGGCATACCAGCGCTGCAGCCGGCCGCTGAGGTGATGGTGGGTGCAGCAGAGTGTGGAACAGCTCCCCACAGGTGGAGCTTTACCTCAGGGCAGCGGGGATGGATGAAGGAAGTAGTAGTTGTGTCTCTGCAGACAAGGCAGTGAATTGCAGCTGTTAGACAGGCACACAGACACACAGGGATTGTTGTTTCGGTACCTTTTACTGGTAACAAGGCAACAGGTACAGCCCAGAGTATTAAGCAGGTCCCCAGTGCAACTTGGGACTTCCACCTTAGAAAGTTATGAGGCCTCCTCTGTCTTTGCTGTCTTTGTGCTCTGTGGTTGGGATGAGTCCTGCCTGAGCCTGAACCCACCGCTTCTTCTCCCTCTCTGGGCTTTGTCCTAAACTGGCAATGAAGTCCTTTTGCGGGGTCCCTGTTTCTCCTATGGCCCCTGGTCCTATACTTGGTCAGTTTAGTGTCTCTTACTGGCTCTCCTCAGGGCTGAACTCCTCCTGAGTCTTCCAGGCTTTTGCTGCAGCTCTGAATGCTGGCAGCGTCGGACTCCAGTGTCCGGGTGTACTAAATGGCTATGGAAACTGGTTCCATTTCTTAGTTCCCTGCTTTCTCCACTTGCCACCGACCCTTTCCCTAGGGCGCTCACAGCGGTCAGTGGTCCCTGGTCCTGGGCCTGGATCTCTCCCAGTGACCAGCTCCTCCACCCCCTCTCTCTTCCCTCTCACACTGCAGAGTCTAACTGAAACTACAGGGACTGACTAACTCCTCCCCTCAGGCCTGGATGTTCTTAAAGGGGAACTGGCTTAAAGCAGCCAGTAGAGCTCCCCCTTCAGGTCTGGGGTGGAAGGTGGTGTGTGCTGTGTTAATTAAGGTGTAATTCCCTCCTTGCACTGGTGGATCCTGTGGCAATCCCCCGCAGGAGTGCCACAAGAAGCTACAGTCTTGTCTTTAAATAGCCATTCCTATTGAAAGTCATAGAAAGGACCATTGCTATCCAACTAGATACCAGACTATAAGGTGATTCTTAGATCTATGCCCCTTTCCAGTCTGTCTTCAGGAAAACGCTTAGCACGAAATCATCTTTTATTGGAGTACTTAATGATGTGCTCATGGCATAAGAGGATGACCCGTCCTACTATTCTTAGATTTGTTTTCTTCAGCATTTTACACAATTAACTATGGTATCCTAATACATAGAAAGCATGAAATTCTGTGAAATTGATGTCAAAGTTCTTCACTTTTCTCCTTTCTAATGAGGACTCGTTGACGTCTACGGGCAAGTATTAGGAACCTGTTTTCTGGTCAGTGCAGAGGTCATTGTGCAGGAGTGGGGGACCATAAAAACTAGATTTAAAACATGCCTGTAATTTCAAGTGACTTTTAAGAATATATTTCCATGTATGTACAGAAGGAATAACTCTATTTCTGTCCATTATATATTTTTTATTCTGCATTCTCAACAGTTTTCCCTTTTGCAGACTCCATCTCTAATTTGCTGTTGTCTTTGAGCTAGTGGGTGGAGGCTAGCTCTTATAATTTCTCACACACAAGAGACATGAGGGGTTTCTACTCTTCAGTCTTCACATAGCACATGTTCAAAAGCTCCAGTAGCATGAAGGTCATTATACAGCAATACTGAGCAGTTGGGCTGTAAAACCAGCACAGTGTGAGATAAACACTCACTGGAAAGGAGTAGATTGTCTCTGTGTATCTTTGCCTCACTCCCTCACACAATTCCTTCCCTCTTTATCCCTTTCTATTTCTATAAACTTCAATCGGCATCTGTAATGTGATCCCTTAATAATCTGATAGTCTTTTTTATCTTTTAGGCTGCTTTCACATTACGATTTTGTTAAATCCGATGCTGTCCGATGAAAAACGGACATAATCAGATGCTCAAAATCGCATGCCATCGGATGCCATCCGATCCGATTTTTTATCGGATCCGATTTAAATAGCTGGGTGAGGGCTGTGGGAGGTTTTGGGAGTGGTCTAGGGTATTGAGCATGCTCAATACAGAAAATCGGATCCGATCCGATCCCCATAGACTCTCATATTATTTTAATTGGATCACATCGGATCCAATGCGATTTGATTTTTGAATCGGATACCAAAATCACAGCAGTCTACGATTTTGGCTCCTGAAAAAAATCGGACAGAATCGGATCCGATGCAAATCGGATGCCATTGAGTGCACATCCGATCCCCATTGGAGAACATGGCGGCTAAATCTGATCTGATGCTGTCCGATTTTTATCGGACAGCATCGGATTTAACTGTATTTCTTAAAGAATGATCAGTTTAGGAGGCAACTTGATGGATGACCGCTCTGTAGGAAGATTAATCTTATTCAGCCTAGATAGGTCCACTAAGGTTTTCTCCGCCTTTTTCTTGATTGTTTTCAAGACATTGGGTTGCTGGTCTTCCTCTTCACCTTGTTCCTTCTATTCTTTCTGATGTGTCCCAAGTAGGCCAGTCGTAGCTTGGTGATCCTTGCTTCAAGTGACATGTCTGGCCTGATATTTTCCAGTATTGATTAGTTTGTTCTTCTTGTCATCCATGATATTGATAACATTCTTCTCCAGCACATTTCGAAGGTGTTGATTCATCTTTTGTCTCGTTCTTTTATCATTTTATCATCAAGGCTTCATTTCCATATGTTACTACAGAAAGGACCAGACTACGTACGAGCCGTGTCTTCATCGCCAGTGAATTGTTTCTTGATTTGAAGACCTTGTCCTTCGCCTTTATGCAAAGCTTACTGAAATAGAAGTCACAATTGAAAAAGCGAGTAATTTTCTGATGATAAAATCTCTATAACTAGAGGGATAATGATGTATGGTTGGAAATTAAGGTTTCGACAAAACTGAAGACTCACAGTTGACAGAAGGCCTCTTCCAGACACCCCAACCCCTCAAAAATAAATATAATATAGTGTAGTCCTGATATTATGGGATATTTGAAACCTATTTCTTACAAGAGCTGGCTTATTTGATACAGTGGCTTAGTTCTTAGTTTATAGGTTATCGTCAGTTCTCCGTCATTCATTCACCATATTGTCTCACCTTGAATGACAAGTCAAAATCAATGAAAGCAATTACAATGAGCGCCCTTTTGTTGACTGTTCATTAGATGGGATCAGGGAACTGGTGACTCTTTGAAAGCATCATGTGTTACTTGATCTGCTGTTTTTCTTAGGTTTACATTCTAGATCCCATCTCTGTTACATTTCATTTTTTATGACCTTGTTTTGCTAACACAATACAATTCAGTTGCCCTTTACATGGCCAATCACAAGAAGCAAATGACCTGAATGTATCACCTGGCCTTTTATTAAAGTCATGTCATCATCAAATCGATCTGAAAGGCCATGTTTTACCCCCTGACCACCTGTTGTGACATTGGAAAAACAATTAAAGTGATGGAAAAACTTCAGAAATCGAGAAAAATAACATTTTTAATCTTTTTAAGGCTGCAAGAATTCTGTGTGTGATAAAACTTTACAAAGCAATACATTTTATATTATTTTCAAATTATTCTTTGTTTTCCATTTTATCCAGCAGTTCCCAGCATAATTATGATCTAGTAGATAGAAGAGTA